>JACXSL010000420.1:0-89000 GCA_019514585.1 Dendrobium officinale
ATGATAAATATCTTCTGGATAAATAGTTCATTTGGCAAAAACAAAGCCAAATATCCTGGGATGAATGATAAATATCGTCTAGACGAACAGTTCATTTCGCAAAAATAGAGCCGATCATCTTGGGATGAATGATAAATATTGTTTGGATGAAAAATTCATTTGGCATAAATAGAGCTGATCATCTTGGGATGAATAATAAATATCTTCTGGATGAACTGTACTTAGAAAAAAATTTTTGCCAATCCAATTCATTCCATTGCTCATTTGGGAAAAACAACTACCAGATCATACTACATGAATGGGTATCGTCCAATATGATCAGTTAAAAACATGTGAATTTTAAAACTCTCCCTCGGTGTGTGTGCTAAGTTATTCAATTACAATCACACTCTCAGACTCAATAAATGAAAAATACAAACTCCAAATTATAAAATATTCTAAGCTGATCTTCATTTTGAAGTCTTCAACAATCTGGAGTATGATTTCCCTGAAAAGTTAGTTCACACAAGAGCGAAAACAAATCTTTCAAAATATGTTAGGAGAAAATAATAATAAAAATAATAATATTTGGAATCATAAAAAACATATAAGTTGCAAGAATGTAAAAAATACAAAGCTTAGTAACAACTCTCTCAACATCTTGATCGGGTCCATCATCTATTCCCCCACCATCCGCTTTAAGTGCAAGGTGGTGAAATTTTTATTTTAAATATCAAAATTTTCAAATTCTCAACTTCAAACCTAATTCCCATATCCAAACTCATGGTGGTATTATGTGCCAGATAACACATATCTCTATATGTATTTGATTGACGACTAGCCTTAATTGAAAGTTCTCTCTAGTTATCAGGAGGTGTAATTAACTATAGGGGCTTGCACCAATAGGAAACCAGAACTCAGATCATAAAGTCCTCGTAAAATGAGGGCAAAATCTCTGGGTAGTGTCTCATCTACAAACTCATCTGCCTTCCAAATTTTATCCTGAAACTTAATTCGTTAAAACTATCCCGAAAAGAAAAAGCAATGCGGGCGGAGGCCGGGGCTAAATTTTTCGAGCCCACAAATAAGCATAATGAAGGAGACAAAAAAGAAAAAAAAGTTCTAGAAAGAAGAGAGCTTCAGGTACACATGCTTTGACATCACAAATCACTTTAACATCAAAGGACATTGCATTCAAATGCATTAATATTGTTTTGTTAAAGATGGAGGCACTTTTATTTCAGGAGTGTCTTGATATTTGTTATCATGCATATTCTTTGTTATTAGTTTAAATATGAATTTTATATGTGTTGTATTAGATTCAAATTTATTGGTTGAGAATTGATTGAATGTTGTTTTGAACTACATGACAAACAAAGATAAAGAAGCTAAAAAATTAGATGGATGAAATTTCTAGATTTTCAAGTGAGTCATTATAAGAGCTTGATTGGGCTATTGATTATATTTTGTGTATCCTCTTTAGAAGTATATGAGATGATCTTTAGTTCATATTTTTATATGATCAAATATCATTGAGATAAGATTTTTAATAAGATAAAGAATGTTAGAAGTTAAATGATTTTGGGATGTCAATTTAATTGTTCTTTAATTAGGATAGGTGAATGAGTGACTTAGAAGATGAATTTTGAATGCAGTTGCTTGCTTGTTATTCTATGCAACATTGTACATGCTTTTGCCACCTTTTTATTAAGAATAAACATTTTCCAATTGTTTTGAGTTCGTTGATGATTTACACTTCGACTCATCTAGGAATGTCGCATGCTTAGATTCAACTTTATCACGTATGGAGATAAAGAAATGCAATGAGATATTAGTCTAAATATGAATTTTATATGTGATGTGTTAGATTCAACTTTATTTGGTGAGAATTGATTGAATCCTACTTTGAACTAGATGGCAAACAAAGATAGAGAATATATATATATATATATATATATATATATATATATATATATATATATATATATATATATATATATATATAATCAATAAAATTTCTATATTTTCAATTGAGTCATTTGAAGGGCTCGATTGGATTGCTGATTATCATTTATGTATCTTTTTTAGATGTATATGAGATGATGATTACTTCATATTTTACATAATCAAATGTTATTGAGATAAGATTTTTTTATGAGATAAAGAATGTTAGAAGTAGCATAATTTTTGGCAGTCAATTTAGTTGTTCTTTTATTAGGATGGGTGAATAAGTGATTGAGAAGATGAAGTTATAGGCTACGCTAGGGTTTTGGACTCCATGAACCTGATATTAATTATTTTGATGATTATAAATATTATTCATTGTGATTGAGTTAATAAATTTGTGCGCAAGCCATTTTGTTTTAAGCTAATAATTTTGTTATATATTTTTAATTTTTAAAATTACATTATGTGCTCGTGTATTTATACTAGTTAAAAGAAATAGCATGTAGTCATTTTCTATTTTTTCATTCCCTACTATTTTTAATCTCCAATCAGAGGACAGATGATTGTATAGTACATTTCAAATCTTCATGCTTTATTAGCGAATTTTCTGAACAACAACAAAAACCTTCTAAAGGAAAAAAAGCTCTAAAAATAGACATTTTAATTAGTACTATTACCAAGCGAACTGAAACTTTCTGTTTTACAACCGAACTTCATATTGCTCTAGATGCTACAAGGCAAAGGGCAGATCTCTTGTGCACAGTGATACCTGGAACTTCATCCATGTCCATCTCTTCTTTCTTCATTCCATCAGGCAATCTCCAATCAAAGTAATAAAGTAAATTCGCAAGAGCAAGTTCCACTGTTGCCATTCCAAAGTTCTTACCCGGACAATTTCTACGACCCGACCCAAATGGTATGAACTCAAAGTCATGACCAATGTAATCTATTGAGCTATCAATGAACCTCTCTGGTAAAAACTCCTCAGGATTCTCCCAAGTTTTGGGATCTCTTGCAATGCCCCAAGCATTGATATAAACCCGAGTATTTGGTACTATATCATAGCCACTGATCTTGCAATGCCTAATTGCCTCTCGCGGAAGCAATAATGGAACAGGCAAGTGTAGCCTCAAAGTTTCTTTTACCACTGAGTTGAGGTATTGAAGCGGATGGAGACTGCTTTTTGTGAGATGAGCGGAGCTTCTTACTTCCTCTTGTACTTTTTGCATAATTCTTGAATTCCTCAACAACTCTGCCATTGCCCAAATTATAATGGCAGAAGATGTTCCAATTCCAGCGATGAAAATGTCCTAAGACAATTAAAAAAATAAATCAAGCCGTAATTTCATGAAGAATGCAAAACAGCATTTAGAGAGTAATTACCTTTAGAATAGCTTTAATGTTAGCGTTGGTGATAAAAGGTGAATTCATCTGTTGATGAAGCAAGACATCAACTATGTCTTGCTGTTCATGGTTTGTCCTCCTCTTATCAATGCGCTCCTCAATTATTTCATTATAGAAAGAATCAAACTTGTCGAAGGTCCTCTCCAATCTTTGTTGTAGCCCTGTAAGCTTGTCAATCCAACCCAATGATGGGAAACAATCTGAAACAAAAAAGGTGCCGAACAACGTCTCGGTTTCTTGAACAAGTGCGTGGAAGTGTTCCTTCTCAAGATCTTCTTGATCATACTTCTTGCTCAGTGCAACACGGCAAATTATATTGCTTATGAGAGTCGATACAAGCTTCGTTAGATTAATTGGTTTTGATAAGGAATTAGAGATCGAATCAATAAGGATAGCGACCTCTTCTTCTCTTACAGAATGGAATGTACTAACCCTCTTTGTGCTAAAGAGTTGAAGAATACAAATCTTTCTCATCTCTCTCCAGTGCTCACCATAGGCAGCAAAGCTGATGTCCTTGCAATCATAAGAGAATTTATTGCTGGGGGTGAGCCCAGGCCGAGAGCAGAAGCCAAAATCATTGGTTTTAAGGATTTCTCTTGCCATGTCTGCTGAGGAGACCACAAGGATTGGCACTTTGCCAATATTGAGATGCATCAAAGGGCCATATTTTTGTGACAGAAGCCACAAGGGGCGATGAGTTAAACCACCAACTTGATGTAGATTTCCGATTATGGGGAGCTTTCTTGGTCCTGGAGGGAGTTTAGGACTCAACTCTCTTCTCTTGATTCTCCTAAAAATAATAAAATGTAAAAAGAAAGCAAGTGCTATAGTAAAGAGCCATGCTAAGAGGAATACAAAATCCATAAATGACTTGCAGGAAGGATGGAGAAACTCTGGCTCTTTATATGGATGATTTTTGAGATGTTGTGATCTGGATCATATCTTGACAGACCTAAGATAGCTTGTCTAAACTCGAAAGCAAAATTTTCAACTTCATATTTTAGTCAAGTGAATAATGCAAGTTGTTTGATTTATGTAAAATTTCTAAAATACTTTTTAAATCAGTATTCGTATAAGATTTATTTTTCTGGGAGTGAATTATTAGCAGCTCTACTGCAGGAAACAAGCCAACGTGACCAACGTCCCATCAGCTCAAAATGCTCCCAGTAAGTTTGCATCAGACAAAAACTGTGACGCAACTGCTGACTAAAATTATCATATTATAAGAGAAAAATGAACGGCGACCGGATGCCTGTTTCAAGTTGTTGGCATCAGCCCTGCCGTCCACTGAATACCAATAATTTCGTCACATTGCTCCAGGACAAGATTTCTGAGGCATTGCTCTTTATGTGTTCCTGATCAAAATCTTATACTCGTATATGTCTTAAAATATATAGGAGAACTTGTCTTTCAAGAGAGCTCGGAGGAGGAAGTCGTCTGAGCAGTCTAAAAAGAATTATGTTGGATCTTTATATTTGTCTATAAAAGCGAAAATGAAAATCATGATTTAAAGAATTAAATTGAAATTTTCTTAATTTTAATTTTCTTAATAAATAATTATTCTTAAAATATGAAATGAAAAAATTTTCGAAATATTGATTGTGCCCGTAAATCTTATTTTTCAAAGTATTGATTGAGATCGTAAGTCTTATTCTTCTAATCACCTCATTAAATATATTTTAGTGAGTGAACACCTTTAATCAATTATTAATGAGCACTTTCGTTTGAATGCAATTTGTGTTCTCAACACAATTTCATCCTTCATAAAGAAGACTAAGAGATTAATTTTTCTCATTTATCATCTTCCATCCATTTATGTAGAACTTATCCATTCTTTATAACAAAAGTTCACATCTTTTTAATTTAAACACATCTTTACTGAAGCACCTTTTTGTAATTCATGAAGCATCTTTTTATATTAAAATGATAAGTATCATGACACATCATTATTTTTATCTTTTAATGACACATCATCATTTATTATTTAATATTAAAAGATATTTATTATGACACATCATCATTTGATTAATTTTTTTATACAATATAAAAAAAATCTTTTAACATAAATGTGATACTAATGTAATTATAATTTAACATTTATATTATATTACATTTTTAATAATAATGTTCAATTAATATATATAATAGTTCTTGGGTGATGAAGAAGAGACCTATAGACTTATAATTCAAGCTTCAATAAATTTGATCATTACCATTAATTTAACTCTTAAATTAATAAATTAAAATCATTAATTTCAATATTATTCAACTACAATATCAAGCCTTTGTTCCATTATGTGTGTTATACAATATAAAAAATATTATTTTAACATAAATGTGATATTAATGTAATCATAATTTAACATTTATATTATATTACATTTTTAATAATAATGTTCAATTAATATATAATACTTCTAAGGTGATGAAGAAGAGGCCTATAGACTTATAATTCAGACGAGGGCAGAGGGGGTGGCGTTCAACTGCTCTGTTGGAGTTCGACGGGTAGAGTTGCGTCGGATCGAAGGGAAGAGCCAAATGAAGAGCTCGATATCGGGAGGGGATGCGTTTGGATGGAGGTAAGGGTCAATTCTTTCTTGCGATAAAGAGGATGTACGTGGAAGTGTCATGGGAGGTGGCGACGATATTTCTACGTGAAAAGAGAAGTTGAGAGGCTTCATCCCCATCCCCCTTTTAACAAGGCGAGCGAGAGTTGGGTTTGGGTGGACTGAATGGGTGAAACGACCCCAGCGGTGCCGTTTTGCAGAACTGCGATAGGTCTTCGTCTGATACAGGATGGGCTGGCGCTTCTACTGGTAATTTTATAATTTTCTTATAACGTATGGGTCAACAATAACTAAAATAAATAGAAAAATATATTTTTTAAAAAAATATTTTAGTATGACATATCATTTATATTTCACATGTGTAAACATGATTCATAAGTAAATGATTAATGCCACAAACAAATTATGAAATAATTTGTTAATGTCATGATTATACTAATGTTATCAATAATATACTATCATAGGGTAAGTCACATTATTATAAATATAAATTGACACTTTATCAAGTAATAAATAAAAATCATAAATATCTCATATTATATTTACTTATTAATATCTGTTTATTTGGTTAAGATATAATTAACACATTTAATATATATCTTTATGAGTGTGATTCATTATTTTAATTTTTTAAAATTTAAATTAAAATTGTCATCATAAGGTAGATAAATTTTAAAATATATATTAAAAAGTTTATCTATAAAAAATCATCATTGCTATTGAATTAAATGGACATCTTTCGTAGTGGAATAAAATCTATGCATTGCTAGGTACAACTTAAAACTCACAATATTGAATTACTAATGAAGATCAAAAGTTTTATTATCATAATACCCGCTCCAACTCATTATTTATTTTATCTTATAAAATATAAAATAAAGTTTCATTCCTAATAATGATATCATCAAAATTTCAAATTAAATAATAAATATCTAAGTATTATTTAATTTATAAGATAAAATAATTATGATTGAAAAGAGTAAATTATAATTTTTTACTGAAGTAAATTCAAGATTTACTTCATATTTTCTTGGCTTACAGAAAATATTATTCATAAACTCTTTTCAAATATCTTTTATATAAACATTTCTTGCATTTTATTTAAACTATATTTCAAGAAATGCTCTATTTCAAAAATTTTAAATTATGATTTATTACAACAATTATATAACTATTATATATATAACATTTAATCATTTTTTTACTATAATTAATAATCATGAACTTATTTAGATTATTATTTATAATTCAATCCTATTGTATATAATTATATATTGAATTATAGTTACATAAATAATCATGAAATAAATATAATAATAAAATATTATATCAAATGATAATATTAGTACATGCTAAACTTATCTTTAAGTATTTATTTCAACAGAAAATATATTGCTTTAGGGCACACTCCCTAACAAGTTATTCGCCCGATATGGGGATACTTAGAGATTCCTCATCAAACCAATAGCTCGATGCCGACCATGTGCCTAAACTCCACTAATAGTCACCGGCTCTCTCCTAAAGTAACCATCCCTCCATCCAAACTCAACTATTGAAAAGAACCTACTCAAGGCCCTCAATTCATCCTATCCACATCAATTATAACTAGTTTTCTTAGCTGTCGCAGCTCACTCATAGTTCCCTCATGGCAACTCGAGGCTTAATATAGGTCACTCATGACTTTCAACCAACATTAACTCATGGAGTTAGTCATGTTTGACATTAGCCCACTGATAAGTGTAAATAGTATTATATTTTATGTATTATTTTGTCAGTAAAAATATATTATTTTAGTTATATTTATGTAAAAAATATAAGAAATTGACAAAATTTTCAAGTATGGCCAAGCACCGCGGCGTCAAACATAACACTACCGCAATGCCATCTTTAACACCACCGGAGCTCTCAAATATGGACATGACGACGCCTAGTCTCTGTTTGACAGCACCACAACATCAGACTCAATACCATAAAGCCCAACCAACTATCCTAACACCGCACCATCAGAGGAGCTAGTGCTGCAAAATCCATTTTTTTTTGGTACAACACTGCGGAGTCAAATTTCAGTGCCACTAAGTAAGAGGAGTGCCACGTGGACTTCGTAGTGCTCAAATGTTAGGAGCGCCGTGAAGTTATAATTGTAATTGTTTAAGCCATGATCTGCTAGCAAAGCAATGCATCGATTCAATAAATAGTGGGTGCATGTCAGCAAGCGCCACAATGGAGAAAAGCGTTCAATGTTATGGCGTTAGTTCATTTTATGGGTACCACAACGCAAGTGTCTCGAGAGCCGCAACCATTATCCATTTTTTATATTTTTCAATAAATAGTCGGTTTGTTATGTTAGTAAGGGAATTCAGTCACTTGTAAAATTCAAACTTCAGAGCATCTCTCTAAAATTTTCTTTGGAGTGACAGCTAAGGGAATTTATGGAGCACTAGATCCACTTCTTTAGAGTATTTGGTCAGTATTTGTGGAAGCAATTATGTAAGTTCAAGGAAGAGTGTTAAGGAGAACATTGAGCCATCTGGTGATATTGTTTTTTCTTTACTTTCTTTCTTTAATGTTATTAATGAAAATGAGTTTACTCTAATTGTTCTTCATGGCTCGCTAATTCCAAAAATTTTGGATTGATGGTGTAAATTCAATATGGAATACTAATAATTTCTCTTAATATTTAAATTAATGATATGATGTTTTCAATATACCACTCTTATTTTTTTGATATAATGACCTTATGTGTAGTTAATATCAGGTGTAAAGCCTAGAAATATGAAAGCAGACACAACTAGGTATGTTAAATTAGTATGTTACAAATATAGGCATAGTGTTTGTCATATATCAAATTTATAGAGATGGATTTTCATGAGGTGGTGATTAATAGTACATACTTTACTTACTATTTTAGGATTTTCATAGGGTGACAAATTATGAGAGTTTAGAGTGGTATTGATAATGGAATGCATTAAACCAGTCCTTTGTCTGTTTACGCTTGACTAAGTGATCGATGATACTTATGCTCTGAATAACATCACATTATTAAGATAATCCTTAAGAGACACATTAATTTTATATTTCATCAATTCAAAATATTTTTTTCATATAAATATATCCATTGCTTTGTTATTGATTTTACCAAAATAATTGAATCTCCTCCAAATTTTTTTTTTTTTTGAATGAGATAATTATTATAGTTGAAGTAGACAACACTAGTATTTGCAAGTAAACATTCTTTCTCATGGGATCGATAATATACTCTATCACTATATTACTTGATTAGACACATATTTACGTATGTTAAGTAGAATTTTAATAATTTTTATATCAAATAAAAGCTAAGCATTATTTAGGGATTGGTAGAGCCCTAAATCATATTCATAATTCTCAAGGTTACTCCACCTCCATCACTCGCAAACTCACCATGGTAAAATGGACTTGAGCCCTATTAAACTTGTCCAATACATACTCAACACCATTGAAGTCGCCTAGAGACAAATCATTAGCCTCATCAGCCTCACCTCCCCATCAACTAATCAAGGGGTGACACATGTTTAGGGTGGTGCATAATGTTGTATATATTATTTTGTGTAGCATTGTAATTTTTTTTTATTTTTATCTATATAGTCTTTTTTATAGCTCTCAAAAGCCTATAAACTAAAGGTGGATGAGAAGTTTCCTTAAATTTACTTTAACGCTCTTGATTGATATAGTGCAAACTCTATAAGTTTTAGAGCTCTAGTTCTTTCTGAGCATTTTTTTGTATTGTCTCTCTATTTCTCCTCATCTATACTCTAGAGTCTTCATTCTCACAAAAGTTCTACCAGTTTGTTCACCTAGTCGACCTATTAGTAAAGTTGAGTGTAAACCACATATAAATTTAAATTCAATAGAAACTATTTCATCTACTAAGTAGTAGTCAAGTTAAACGCCATTCCCATTATTAATTTTATCTCTTTTTCTTAAGATCTTGTTTTTTTTTTTTTGAAGGAATGCAAATTACATTAGTACTAAAAAAAGAAAAATACAAAGAAGCCTATATGATAGAAATCCTATCACAGACCTTCCTAATCAAGTCAACAAACCTTGAAGGAAGTTCACTAAAACAAAAGAATCCCAATAAAAATCTCCTAATAAGGCATAATGAGAACAAGCATTTGCCACTCCATTACCTTTTTTAGAAACAAAATGAGAAATTATATTATTAAAATTATCTAGAAAAGAAAATTCCAATCTCAATTATTTGTCCTTACCAAAGCATTTTGCAAGAGTGATAAAATTAAAGTTATCACCTTCAGTAATGATTCCTTGCTTATTCCTCTTCCAATCATGTATAACATTCTTGAAATCAGTGACAGCTACCAATTCCATTAATTAAATATCCCAATGTTTCAAATTCTTTCCATATGCAAGTAAGAAACGACCTTTATGATCCTCAATACTCCAGCTACACTTGCCAAATTGGAACTCAACAATGAAGCATCAACGTTCAACTTAATATAATTTATTGGTGGGAGATACCAAATTTTAGTCACATTAAATGCTAGATAGCATCCCAGTTCTAAAAAATTGGAAAAGATTGAGGTTGAACTGAATAAAAAGAACATAAGCTTCTATTATTGCCAGAGTAGGAACATTTATTCCATGCTTAGAACAATTTCTAGCTTTCCAATTATGGAAAATAGATGATAAATAAACTCTTACTATACCCAAGTAAGATGATGCCAACTTCTCCAGATTCTTCAAGAAATGATCTATGGTTTGAAACTTAGGAAGGTGAATACCCCATTGATTAAACATATCAAAAATTTGTTTCAGTTTCATGCAATGGACTAAAATAGGATCCACATAATATCTTGGACAAAAGACATGTTGACCTTGTTTTCACCCAGACTTTGGGTCAAATGGTTTGACTTGGTAAAATTGACAAAGCTAGACCCCAAGACCTCTTCCATTGTGTTCAGTGGGTCAAGCCTAGTCTATGGAGCCCAGACCTAGGCAATGAGTCTACCTAGTTGACCCAAATTGACTCAATTCCTTTCCTTTTGATTTCAAATCAATTTCATTGCTTCTTAGGCTCAATTCACACCTCCCTTGGACTCAGTAGGTCAGACCCGACCCATTGGACCCAGACACATGCCTTGGGTCAACCTAGGTTGACCCAATTAGCTCAAACAAACCCAAATCAAATTCAATTCAATTTCAAACATTTCTTTCCCTCTACCCAATTGACCAAGTTGACCAAGTCAAGCTTTGACTTAGCCAAACCAAGTCTTATTAGGTCAAATTTGACTCATTTAATTTAAATTAAATCTATTTAATGCATTTAAATCATTCCAAATGTTCCCTTGGTTCAAATACCATCCAAATCACCTCCCCTCCCTCCTAATTAACCCTATATATGATCCCAATCATCTATTGGATGCTTGAGAATATAAATAAGGAATTAGGGTTTATTTAGAGGGACTTTTTCTTTTGGCTCTATCTCCAAGTCTCCTTAACCCAAGATTTTTGGTTGAGAGCTCCCATGACTTCCTTCCACATCTCCCAAGTTGAACCCCGTCAGTCAAGGCCACTGCTGTTGAGATCTCCCTTGAACCAAGACCCAAAGAGTTCCAAGGCCCATAACCCATATATTTTTGGAGACTACAGTGGGACTTATTTATCTCTCCATCTTTAGATTCTATATTATTATTTCTTGTATGTACTTTGGGATCGATATTCCTTAGATTAGATTTATCCTACTCCTAGATCAGGTCTTCCTTAGTCAGGTTTCCTTCTTCTTAGCTAGGGTTCTCTCTGGTCTACTTCCTTTCTTTCTGGCCTTCTAGGCTATTCCGTCCCTTATCAATTCTCTTCTTCTATCATAATATCAATTCTTACTAATCTTATCAAATTCTTATGTTCTTTTATTAGCAGCAATGTCATGGCTCCTGTTACTTCTTCTATGACTTTTTTCTTTGGTTCAGACACGCGAGTGATTCTCCTTGAGTCCCTACTAGCTAGTTCGCATGCTGGAGGGATCACTTTTGATTCTTTCACAGACTTGGCTTTCATCATTCTTGGTGGGCCGACCCTAGCTGAGGTTGTCGCCTTCTCTCCTCCCCAGAGGAGAGGTCGCATAGCCATGCGCCCCTTCGAACATCCAGTGGCTTGATTGATAGCCTAGACACCTACTGGTCCAACTCCTGTTCCTGTTCAGCCAGTGTGCCCTATGGTTAGGAAGCCAGTGCTTAGACCACTCCCGATTTCTTCAACCCATCCAACAGTTAGATAACCAGTGCCATCACACCAGTTGTTCAGGCTACTCTGTCCCCTCAGCGCCGACAGCCCATTATTTTTCCTCCCTTTATTTCAGCGGTGGTAGCTCGAGTTTGAGTTCCCCTTCCTTTTTTACTCTAGAAAGAGGGTTGCCTAGACCGAGCCCCTCTCGTCTTCTTACTATCAGGTTTTTGTGTTCGCTTGACTCTCTCATTCTTAGACCGTCGAGCAGACCTAGTGTCTCCTTTAGCTCCTATTCCTCTTGTCCCCCAAGCAATGGGTTTCGACGTACCTTCATCCTCCACCTCTAACCTTGGGAGAAGGGCTTGGAGGAATAGAAATAGAAGACTTCATCTTGCTACATCTTCGGCAGAGATAGTGGCTCAGCAAGAGCCTATTCATAGGAGAGTAATCCCCATGCAGCGAGAGCCATGATCAGTTTCAGTTACACCTACCCCAGATGTTGTAGTAGGGGCTGAGATAGAAGTAGTTCAGGGAGGTCGCTTCTCTCCACTAGTACACAGTGATGTCGTGGAGGATGTCGCTCGCATTATAGTGACCCCTCATATTATTACTATTTTACCCCGATCTAGGGTCCCCAAGGATGATGTTACCTGAACCCTCTCTCAAAGGATTAAGAGTATCATTCGTCTAGCACAAGGTTGAGGGCCTATCAATCTGGAGGGTTTATTCTATCAGATCTCTCAGGAGACTGTTCAGTTACAGAGGCAGACTTTGAGGCAGAGGTATAGGTAGTAGAGATGACAGCTACCAAGGCAGCTTGTTTGTTCAATTTCGTTGGTTTGACTGCCGACAGTTATCCTGGTGTTGGATGAAACCCACATCGTTATGGACCGAGATGATAATTAGAGCCTTCTCGACCTCATTCATCAACAGTTAGTTGCTCTTAGTAGATCCCACTACAGCAGGTGGGCTTGGAGACGATGACAAGAAGCCACCTCTGTTGGGATAATACAATTAGTAGAGGTAGTTGAGAAGTTAGAGATAGTTATTCCTTTCAAGTTTGAGGTAGTCCCAATGATTTGTGATACGAATGTTTTAGTTCCTCTTAATGGTTCATAAGGTTGGTTAGAGGCAGTTTTAATTCCTACCACCCATAGGATCTCTTTCCCTATGGGTCAATATATAGAAGCACTTTGTCAGACCTTCTCTCAGGATGAGTTAGATGGATATGTGTCAGTGCACAATTTGTGTGGTTATCATACGAGGCCTCTCAGATGAGTAGAAAGAGCCCGAGGATGATGATGAGTAGGAAGAGCCCGAGGATGATGATGAGTAGGAAGAGCCCGAGCTGAATAGATATCCCAGTTTATTAGATATAGAGACTACAGTTTTGTACCTTTAAACTCAGATGATAGAGATGCCAAGAGCTATGGTGGCGATGACCGCTCTATTGATAGCTTTTGGGGAGATGCCCTAAAGATGGGTGTAGACACTCCTACTACATCAAAGGACGAGCCAATAGTACCACCAATAGCATCAAACCTGTAGGAGTGGATAGGGTCCAGAGAGCAGTCCCAGGGCCACATACAGTAGCCACTTTTACTTCCTTAGTTCATAGTCAGTCGGTATAGTTGTCAGTAGGACAGATTCAGTACCTGATAACCTAGAAGGTCGAGCAGATCATTTCCTCCATGAAGTTTGGAGAGGTAGTTAGAAGGTGGGAGACCTTACCCAGTTGAGTACGAGATGGAGCCCTACCCCGTGGTTTCATTCCCCCATGGTTTAGAGTATTTGATGGGTTTTGGAACCCGAAGTAGCACGTGGCTCAATATTGGACCATATATTGCAATATAAAGGGGAACGACGCCCTGATGTTGAGACTCTTTGTCAGCAGTTTAGTTGGGGTGGACTTTGCTTGGTACTTCAAACTACCCAATGATTTAATTCATACTTTTTCATTGTTAAAGAAGTTGTTTATGTAGAGATTTAATAGTGTTGAGCACCGAGTCCTACTTGGAGAGTTAGTTATGGGCAGATAGTGCCCTCGAGAGACTCTATTCGATTACATAATCAGATGGAGGAACCTCAACTTGTAGTATGATCCCCAGTTACAAGAGCAGCATGCAATAAATATTCTGTTGAAGAACATAGATAGTCCCATGGCACCCTAATTGAAGAGATTCAAAATTAGAACCTTCTAGAAGTTATTGACGAAGGTGATCAGCTTACAGGATAGCATACTCGATGAAATCCCTCATAAGATTGAGAGTCAACCTTTACTTAGACATCAGTAGTAGGAGTCTTCAGAGGCACCTCCTCCTATGAAAGGGGAGGTACAAAATACCTATGGGACACCAGATAAGGGCATGAAGCCCGCAGTCAGTTCAGCTTTACCACAGTAGTTGTACTTATCTGTTCAGTCAGTAGCACAACCTTGATCCTTCCATAAAACTCTATAGAGTCATCAATACCTACAGAATAAGCTTAATAAGGAATACCCATTCAAAAGAGGAAGTGTAAAGAAAATTTTCAAGTTCCTTTTTAAGAATAATATCTAAACATTCCCGAAAAATAATAAAGTGGAGGAGGGACAAACTGACCACCTACTCTATTGTCCCTTCCATAGATATATCGGTCATGTTATAGATGATTGTTATGTATTCAAGGACAGAGTTGAGAGACTCATGGTTAGTGGAAAGATATACCTGCAAAATAAGAATTTAGTACAGCCCCAGGGCAAGGCCAATCAGGTTATTTAGATGATTTTGAGTTCCAACCGTAGTGATAGTCAAGGCAGCAGTAGCAAATCACCTCATGGTTCTGAGGGAGAGTGGCAGCTAGCACTCTCTCAGAAAACAAAGCAGATGATCAAGAAAGAAATTCATAGTTTATAGGTAGTTGAGAGGAGGCCTTCTCAGACCAAGTCGAAAGTTGCCGCCCCAATGACTTTGCTAACACTTTTTTCTACTTCTTCTTCTATTGTAGTGCCTACTGAATATATTTCTTCTTCTTCTTTTCTATGTAATAAAAAGATGTATGAAAAAGATAAGATTGTTATAACCTCATAAGGAAAGACGGGGCCCCTTCTAGCACTTATGCTAAAGGACTTCATTATCCTTTTGATTGGTAATGAAATAATAAAAAAAGATTATTCTGGCTACTTCTGATATCTTATTCCTTCTACTTTTATTTTTACTTCTTCTAGCACTCACTCTTTTTATGTAATACATACTTCTTGCAATGTAAATGATTTTGTATGTGATGATGAGTCAGAGTGTGATGAAGAACCTATCTTTATTATTATTGAGGGATGTTGTTACATGGATTCAAAAGATTAATTATGAGAACCCACTTTAAGCACTCTCCTTAGAGCTAGCACAAGCCATCACCGTTGAGCAAAGTCAATCTCCTGTTGAGGATAACTCAGTACAGGATGTTCACTTACATTCAGGGAAGGTCCTTCCACCTCGGATTGCTAAAAATCTAAAGAGAAAGGGAAAGGCTCTCAGCTGAATATGTATTATAACGTGTTGGCTTATTTAAGAAAATTTCATTCTCTTATTAGCATCTATGATGCTTTAATGATGTCTCCTGACTTGAGAGAGGTTTTGGTAAAAGCACTGAGAGAGATTTTGGTAAAATCACTGTTTGAGTTAGAGTCCTATCAAGCCTTTGATTTCGAGTCTGTTTGGAATGCATGCCATTTAAGAGAGATGTCATGCATTACCTTTTTAGATTGTGATCTTATTTTGGGGACTTCTAAGCATAATCGTTCCTTTTATGTCACTACTGAAGTCAATGGTTATGAGTTGTATAAGGTCCTCATTGACCAGAAGCATTCAATTAATATCTTTACCTATGAAACTTTAAATGGCCTCTCCCTATGTCATTTAAAGCTTACTTCCGAAAAGATCATGTTGAAAGGCTTTAATGACCAAGTCCAACATGCTCTGAGGTCTATTACCCTACCTTTGAAGTTTGAAAAAATTTCCTAATTGACGCAAAGTTTCATGTAATTAAGTCTGATACTTCATATAGGGCTCTCTTATGAAGGCCTTAGCTCTACGAGTATGGAATGGTACCATCTACCTTACACCAATGTATGAAGTACATGAGAAATGTTGTCGAGTATTCCATTCCTGGGGATACTTAGCCCTTTTCCATGCATGAGGTGTCTATTTATGATGATACCGAGCACATGTACCTTAGAAGATTCGTAAACCATCCCCTGCCAAGTCACCAGTAATACCCGCTAGTATTGTACAGGGTCCTAGGCAGTCACCTACATAGGGTGCTACACAACCACTAGTACAGGGTACATTACAGGTTAGTTTTGAGATAGGTATTTCCACTGCAAACTCTGATATATTACTTTTCTAGTATGCTGTTGGGCATAATATGAAAGTTCGTTAGGGATGTTAAGCCCTATAGAACTGGCCCAAGGCTAACCAAGAGGGGGGGGGGGGGGGTGAATTGGTATTTAAAAATATCTTTAGGCAAAGCACAAATACAAACCAAATCACCACAAAGAAATAAGTGCGGAAGAAAATAAATGCGGAAGCAGTAAAAATAAGAACACAAGGGTTTATAGTGGTTCGGTCAACTCGACCTACGTCCACTCCCCTGAGGTACACTCCAAGTATTGCACTACAATCGTGACTCTCCTTTAGCCCCCACAGCTAGGTGGAGAAGCCTTTACAAACACCTCTTTTTGCCACACCCGGCAAGGCAGAGAACCTTCCTCCTTTTGCTTCCTCCTGAAGCAGGCAGAGAACCTCGATCGCTTCTTGGAACTTACCTCTCCCAACCCTTCTAAGGACAAGATACTCTAGGGAAGAAGAAGTAGAACAATGCTTGGAGCAACCCTTGTGAATCCCCATATAAGCTCCCCCTCACAAGATCCTCTCTCTCTCTCTCTCTCTCTCTCTCTCTCTCTCTCTCTCTCTCTCTCTCTCTCTCTCTCTCTCTCCTTTAGGTTTTCTTAGGTCAAGACAGCAACACTTGAGTCATGATCCTTATAAACGTACTCGAGGTGTTACTCAACCCAAAAGGTATGACTAACCAATCATAGAGACCATCCTTGGTCTTGAAGGCAATTTTACACTCATCTCTGGGTCGGATCCAGATTTGGTGGTATCTACTATTAAGATTAATTTTTGAAAATAAAGTGGCACCCATCTTCATATCAAGCATATGATCTAACCTCTTAATAGGGAAATGGTATTTGATAATGATCTTATTGCTAGTACGGCTATGAACACAGATTCGTCAGTATCTATCCTTCTTAGGAGTAAGAAGGGCTGGTACAGTGTAAGTACTAAGGCTTTCTTTGATAAAACCTCATTGTAGTAACTCATCCACCTACTTCTTGAGTTAAGCATGTTGGGTGGGGTTCATGTGATAATGCGCCAGGTAAGGAAGGGAGGCTCTAGGGACAAAATCTATGGTATGTTGAATGTCTCTAAGTGGAGATAACTAAGCCGAAAGATCATCAGGGAAGACATCTGCAAACTGACCAAGAATAGGTTGGACTTTCTGAGGGATTGGCTCGATAGACTCAGTGAAAGTCTCACGACCGACTAAAGCATACAAGGGTCTCTCTCTCTCTCTATCTCTCTCTCTCTCTCTCTCTCTCTCTCTCTCTCTCTATCTATCTATCTCTCTCTCTCCCTCCCTCCCTCCCTCGCTCTCTCTCTCTCTCTCTCTCTCTCTCGGACTAATGTAATATCGAGGATGACATTTTTTGAAGGTGGGATGATTGTAATAGCTCAAATATTTGAAATAAGTTTATTTAAAAAACATAAAAAAATTTTAAGTCGAGTACTTGTCATTGATTTGGTAAGTGTTGTCATGTTAGGCCATGAACATTATATATATTGTCTCACCCTATCGACTCCCTCACTTGGTTGCTTGGCCATACTGAGATGCATATAGATTCAAATTCTTTGAAGTTTAAATTTGTTTGCAATTTGATCTTTTTTCATTAACAATATAGATTAGCGTACATGAATCAAGGTGTTAATATTCCTAATCATTATACTTAAATGTAAAATAGTTAACATAGTTGTGATCACATAAAGATCATTTAAAATGATTAGTGTTGGTAGATTTTATAAATTTGGGAATAATGCATGAAAAATGGATAACATCAATTTTTGCAGACATTGTTTACTTGCATGATTATTTTCATGCATCAAGTATTGCATTTATATGCATATGAATTGATATTTCTCTGTGTTACATCTTCAAAGTTTATTAGGGATGTTAAGCCCTATAGAACTAGACCAAGGCTAACCAAGAGGGGGGGGGGGGAGGGTGAATTCGTATTTAAAAAATTTCTTTAAGCAAAAAGAACGATTATTGCAAACCAAATCACCACAAAAACAAGTGCGGAAGAAAAAAAATGCGGAAGAAGAAAAAACAAGAACACAAGGGTTTATAGTTGTTCGGTCAACTCGACCTACGTCCACTCCCCGGAGGCGCCCTCTGAGTATTGCACTACCAACGTGACTCTCCTTTAGCCCCCAAAGCTAGGCAGAGAAGCCCTTACAAAAACACCTTTTTGCCACACCCGGCAAGGCAGAGAACCCAACGCCTTTTGCTTCCTTCTGAAGCAGGCAGAGAACCACGATCACTTGTTGAAACTTACGTCTCCCAACCCTTCCAAGGACAAGAGACTCTAGGGAAGAAGTGGAACAATGCTTGGAGCAACCCATGTGAATCCCCTCACAAGCTCCCCTCATAAGATCCTCTCTCTCTCTCCCTCTCTCTATCTCTCCTTCATGTTTTCTTAGGTCAAGACATCAGCCAAGGATGTTCAAAAACGTTGAACAAGAGCTCTTAAATAGAAGAGCTTCAAAGGAGCTCATTAATTGCAATTGCTGACTATATCATCTAGGACGATATGAAAATCGTCCTGGCCGATCAGTACAAATCCCATGAGATTGGCCAGAGCATCGCCCTGAATGCAAACTGGATGATTAAAATTTGGCTTGATCGTCCAGGACGATCTCACGATCTTCCAGGCCGATTAGTTCAAATTAGAGGAAATTCATCCAATGCATCGCCCTGAATTCAAGCTGTCTGATCCCTATCGTCCAACACATCACTCTGAATTTGTGCTGGCCGATATTTATCATCCAGATATAACTAAGGTTTTTGAATAGATCATCCTGGCCAATCCTGCAATCGTCCAGGATGATGTGATCATATCAATCATCCTTAATTACTTCCTTGATTTGTCTAATTAATTAAGGCATAATTGTGAATATTGTCCAGGCCGATCCAAGATCGTCTTGGCCGATTGCCAAAAATACATAATACCTTAATTATTTATGGCGACAATTTTTTTCTATTTTGAGCATATCGTCGAGGCCAATTTTCAAATGACGGCTGCCTTAATTAAGAACCCCTGATTAGATTTTCTATTTTAAGCCTGATCGTCCAGGACGATGTAAATATCGTCCTGGCTGATTTGAGTAAAAACAAAAATTCTAAGTCTCTCAAGTGTGTCTGTATGTAGGGTTACTTTGCATTAGTCACACCAAATATTACAATTGACTCAAGAGGGGAAAAATAAAATTTCAGAGTGACTCAACCCTAATCTACCCCATCTTGAGCTGATTCTGATTGTCGTCCGATCTTTGGGTCCTGAAAAGTCAATAGAGAAAAAGGCAGTTGTAGTGAACAAAGATTTGTTTACTATCATCAAAATCATAATCCAAAAATAGATTTGTAACAATCTCCCCCTTTTTTATGATGACAAACATATCAATAATTAATTCTAAAATAGTAATGTAAAAACTAAACAGGCTTTTACCAGACCAAGTACAAGCATACTAAACAAGAGCAAGTAAAAATACACTAATCAAGAGAAAGTACAAACACACTACTCCCCCTTTTGACATCTCAAAAAGGATAAGGAAACTAAAAAAAAACTAAAGCAATGAAGGAAAAAAAAAAAACATAAAACGAAAATAAGAAAAAAAACTAAAACTAAAAGAACGAGGGGTCCTGGTCATCAGATGGAGGTGGAGGTGGGGGTGCCTGCTAAAAGTAGCTAGCTAGCATAGTAAACTGAGCTTTGAATTAGGCTATGTCCTGGTCGTGTTGCTGCTGCTGGTGAGTAATATAGCTGTCAAAATAGGCTAAGTCCTCTGTGCGGTGCTGCTCGTAGCGGGAAATGTCCTCAAAATGTTGCTGCTCCTGTGCAGCAACGTAAGCATCAAAATGGGTCTCCCAATGATCAAATCTCTCCACTAACTGATCAAACTGTGAGTGCTGGTGAAGAGGAACAGGATCAGGAGTGGGAGTGGGAGCCTCCTCCTCCTCGGCTCCCTGAGGTTCCCCATCCCCTGGGTGGAGATGAGTACTATGAAGGATATTGAAAGAGCTATTTGAGTAGCAAGGAGACTGAAGGTCATGACGAGCAGAATATTGAAGATTGTATTTGGTTTCAAGAATATAGGCTATGAGATGTCCTAAAGCAAGGATGGGTTTCCTCCTATGGCTTGGATCGCGAATAGTTGTTAAATGATCAATGTATCGAAAGCTTAGATCAGTAGCATTAAATTTTCTCCGGGCCATGATGAAAAAGGTAGTCAGAGAAAGCAGAGGAGTGATATGGATTCGGTCCCCAACTTTTAGAATAATGGAGGTGCGAAGGACATGCTGAATTGTCCTAGCATCTTTAACTAAAGAGCTAGTCTCTCTAACATGAAAGAGTATGTTGGTTTGGCGAAGAAAATGATTTGTCGTGGACCAGTCAAAATCAGGATCTGAAATGATTATGTGTAGCTTATCTTCGGTGGTGGATAGCTGTAAAAGTTCAGCACAATCCTGATATGTGATCTCGACCGGACGTCGATTCACATAGGAGGTCAAGGCTGTGAAAGTAGAATTTATGCGATGATTTGCATAAAATTCTAACATAAGTTATGAAGAAAAAGGGACAGCGAGGTTTAGAATGAAACAGAGAGAAGTGTGAGCAAAGAGATCCATTACCGGATATGAAAGGTGGGCATGATAGATTATTCTGGAAAGGGTGATGCCACATTCTTTGTAGCGACGGTAAGCTGCTTGATCCTTCACTTCCCTGAATAGAGGGTCTAGAGTAGCCCTCGAGGAACTTCCAGAAGCTTGTCGGACTCGCTTCCCACCAGCCATAGCAAGAAATTAGTAAGAAAACACAAGAGAAGAAGATTGAGGTGAAAACAATGGTTGGAATGGCCTGAATTTAAAGAAATGGCCATATCGTCCAGGACGATCGCAGAATCGTCCAGGAAGATTTGGTTCAATTATTGCATACAGGACGATTGGTCAAAAAGGCGGTTCGATCGGCCTGGCCGATCAGATATCGGCCAGGATGATTACACATAGGCGATCATCCTGAGAAGTCAAGACGGACGACCGTTGAAAAAGTAGATTGTCCTAGCTGATTAGGTGTATCGTCCAGGACGATGAACAATAATTGATCATACCGGCCAAAGTTAAAACATTTTAAATCTGTGCCACATGTATCGTCTAGGACGAATAGTGGATCGGCCAAGAAGATTGTCCAATAATGGATTGTCCGGGGCCAATTTTAAAGATTTAAACGTGCTGACACGTGGATCGTCCAAGACGATATAGTGTATCGACCAAGATGATGACCATAAATGCATCGGCTAGGACAAAAATTGTATCAGCCAAGACGATCAAAAGAGATTATAATTGAGTTCAATCATATCGTCCAGGACGATACGGGATCATCTGGGACGATGAATTACAAAAAGCTCAGAAAAGATTCAGCATATGGAATTTTGAAGAGAATTTGTCCTATCATCCAGGACAATATAAGAATCGGCCAGGACGATGTGACAAGAATTTAAAAAAGAAGGAGATGATCAGAGAAAAAAAAATTTAAGCAAAAATGAAAACAGAACAAAATAAAACAAACAAAAACACAAAAAAGAAACGAACTTTTTGGTTTTTAATTTTTCTATTTTTTTATTTTTAGCAAAGCAAGCATATGACAAATTTCTCAAATAATTTAAACTTTAAAGATTTGCAAGATCAATGAGTTAACAATGCTATAATTTGAAAATGGTAGAAAATCTGATTCTGTTTACCCTACCTCGGACTTCTTTCAGGATAAAAATTGTCTTTTGAAAACAAGAGGTCTAACTCAGAATAAATTGGATAAAAAGAAGATCCGTTCAAAACTTGGTTACAAACAAAATACCTTATAAAATAGAATACCAAAGTAATTTGTCTCTTTCATGGAATTTGAAATCAAGCCTTTGAAAATATCAAATAACCCATGAGTCCAAAGATTTAAAAGTTTTGAAAAGAGAGGATAGCTTGTATTTAGTGTGCTCATTTTATGCCTCTTGTCACTTTGATTGGCTCTTTGAGCATCTTTTGATTTTTGATACACTTTTGTGCATATAGTTTTCTTTTCAATTTGGCGTCACTGGCCTCTTTCCTTTTTAATTTTTCCAAGCTAAAAACTCTTTAACAAACCCTTTAAAAAAGTTCTTAATTGTGATTATATCTTCTAGATATTAGAGAAGAGGGGCTCTCTTTCTAACATAGAGAAGAACAAGCCACAAAATAAAAATCAAAATCATATGATAAGTGCAACAGCAAGATTTCAATTAACTTGAAGGATATATAAGAACTTTAGATTATATATATAAGATAGATTATTATAACAAGAAGAAAAAATATCTTAATTTCAAAAACCAGTTGTTAAAATGAGATAGACTTTTTATTTAAGAAAAGAAAATTATATCACCAAAAGAGGTTAGAGGGAGGGAAACCATCAACGATATTTTTTTCCCTTTAACCGATTTAGAATTGCTAATCATTGGCCATAAATCTCCAAAGTTTAAGAACAAGAAAAAATCATCATAAAAAAATAAAAGAAAAAATGACTAGAACAACTAAACAAAAACTATCACAAAAATAAAACATAGCAATATCCAAAATGAAATTCAAGAATTTGTTAAGCAGCAAATTTAAGCAGTTATGAGTTACGAGACTCCGTTTATCCAAGTATCCTATGCCCTCATGAGGTCTTTGGTGAGAGCAATCCTGCAAGAATCAACAACTGTCAGACTTAGGAATCCAAATAGGTTTGGGTCCCTTCTCATAAAAAATAGAGTGTAATGCATGTGTGTTATGCTGTGAATTATGCAATTTTGGTTTCCACACCTAGTGTGTACTACGGTGAACAGTGAAAGTATATGAGATGTGTCCTAGCATGCCACATGAAAAACATCTAACTCCAGGAAAAAGATTTCTTAACTGACTTGGGTTATAATGCCTCTTCCTAGGTTTTAGCTTTGGATTCAAAGTGGGAGTCTTCCAATTTCCCTTAAGTGAGTCTAAATCATTTTTAAGCCTCAAGTTATTATTTTTTAAGACATCATTATCAACTCTCAAATCTTTTTCTATCTCCTTAGATTTCTTAAAATCAGATTTAAGTGAGGTGAGTGAAACTTTTAATGTATCAGGTTCATCAATCAATTCCAAATGCTTTTTGTTTAAATCATCAAATTTATCAAGTAGAGCCATATTATTTGAATCAATCGTAGAATGATCTTTGAGATTAATTTTATATTCCTTTTGTAAATTCAAAAGCTCTAACTTTAAACTAGCATGAGTCTTCTTGAGTTTTTTGTATGAAGCATGAATTTTCTCACAAATTTCAAACAATTGATCATAAGTTGGTTTACATACCTCTTCATCATTGCTTTGCTCAAGATGATCTTCCCCCATTAAGCACAGGTTTGTTATCTCTTCCTCTGGTTCAGTCTCAGAGGAATCTGATGCAGATTCTGCCCAGAACGCTCTTTGAACTTTTTCTTGTCCTTCCTGAACTTGGATTTCTCCTCACCCTTTTCCTTTTCTTTGCTCGAATGATCTTGAAGTTTAGTACAATCGGCATTCACATGTCCAGGCTTCCTGCATTCATAACAAACAACATCAGAGGATCCTTTAGAATATTTGTTATCCATACCTTTTCTCCAATGATGCTTTTGCTTCTTCCTTAGAAAGTTTCTGAATTGCCTTGAGATGAAGGCAACTTCATCGCTCTCAGACCTGGAAGAATCGGAGTCAGATTTGTGTTCCTTCAGTGCCACCATTGTTGACCTCATTTTTGTATGAGGTCACTAAGACCCTTCCAGAATCCAGATCCGATCCTAGACCCTAGGATCCACTATAGACTTTAGGATCCTTCCTAGAGCCAGACCTTAGGATCCTTCTAGATCCAAGACCTTAGGGCCTACTCTAGAGCTTAAGATTTTTCCATATCCAAATCCTAGAACTCCTCTAGATCCTAGGATCAATCCAGACTTCAAATTAATCCCATACCTTTGAGCAACTCTAACCTCAAATCAATTCCTACTTTTGATCAATTCAAATCTCAAACTTCATTCAATTCAAATCCAAATTAATTCAAGCTTCAAGCACACCCATACTTTGATCCAGTCAATTTGACAATCCAAACTTCAACTTAGACTTTGATTCTACCTTTGATCTAGCTTTGATCCTATCAATTCATTAACAATCACCACATGATTGTAAATGATTTGGATTCCCCAATATTGATCATTCAAACTTGAAATCTATTCCAGATCCAGAAATCCAGACTCAAATCCAAAGCCCTAAGGCCTTGTCCTAAACACCCTTTTCAGATATTTTTCAAACATTTCAAAACCCAGTCAAATGGCCTCTGATTCAGGGTCTATCACTTACAAAGTGATAAGACATGTCTCTAGAGGTTACCCTCCAACTTTGAGCTCATTCTGAGGTCTCTAACCCTAGAATCTGAATTAAAATCCAAAGGCTGTAAAACCTTCAAATATTTACAGCCTATGCCACTGAACCTAACCTCTTTGAGATTGTGATCTTGGAGCCTTTATCAAAGCCTCCAACCACTTCCAGACTTTTGATTTTAATCCACTGAACAGTAAGATGCATTTTTCAGACCCATTTTTTGACCCTAGTTGACCAATAGATCAAAATTGACCAAAATACCCTTATAGGATTTCAAGTGCCCATTTCAACTCAAATCAATTCCAAACTCTTTGAAACCACTTCCAATGAATTTTAAATGTTAAACTTAACTTGTTGAACTCAAACCCAAACCTTGGGTCAACCTGGTTGACCAAGTCAACCAGGTTTGACCCATGGACCCATACACCCTTCCTCTTTCAACATTTTGAATCTAGTCCATTCCAAGTCCTTTGAATGTATGGGATGAACCCTTGGGTACCCAAGAGACCCCTCTTGGTGACCCAAGCCTTGGGCTCACTTGGGTTAGCCATATGGCTTGACCCAAGTGACCAAGAAGAGGCCTCCCTTGAGCCATCTTCTGATCTTAACCAGATTGAATCCAAATCAAGGTGCTATTGAGTTCCCATCAACCCAACACACCTTCCTTGATCAGCTCAACCCTTGGGCTCACTGGGGTTAGGAGTTAGGCTAGCCCAAAGTGCCCAAAAGCACTTGGGATTGAGCCAACTCTCAACCCAAGCCCAATTGAACTCAACCAACACCTCCCATAGGTGGCCTTAAGTTCAATACTTATCCTCCAGCCAGCCCATGCCTTGGGCTAACTTGGGTCAAGAGTTAGGCTAACCCAAAGTAGCCAAAAACACTTGGACCCGAGCCATCTTTTAATCCAGATCAAATTCGACCCAACTGCCACTTGCATTGGGTGCACCTGACCCAGACCCACTCCCCACCTCAAGCCCAGGGTCTGACCTGACCTGGGTTGAGCCCAAATCAACCCGAACCAAGCAGGATTGATTAACCCGAGCCATCTTTTAATCCAGATCAAATTTGACCCAATTGCCACTTGCATTGGGTACACCAGACCCAGACCTGCCTCCCATACCGAACCCAGGGTCTGACCTGACCTGGATCAAGCTCAATTAGACTCAAACCAAACAGGTTTGAGCCCAACTGAGCCACCGGATCGATCTCGGCTTCCCCAGACCAATTTGGCTCCACTCTCAGCTCCAGTGTGTCCCCATCGGCCTTCCCTGGTCAACCCAACTCAGACCATGGCCGACGGCGGTCGGAACCAATGGAGAGCAAGCTCCGGTGGTCCCCCCAGGCCGATCCTGACCGAAAGCCTTCCAAAGGCTGTGGCTTGCCTGCTTGAGGCTCACGATCTCTCTATAACGGTGCCCCTTTCCACTTGGCATCAATCCGAGACCCCCTCCGATTCAATCCTGGCCGTCCGAGCTCGCGAGAGGAGGCTGAATCGGCTTGTGCTCCCCAGAGCTCAAGGATCGATCCCAGTGTTTTGGAACGACTCCCCAGAGTTCCCCCAATCTCCCTGCATCTTCCCTCGAGCTCCCAGACCTCTCCTTCCATCACTTCGAGCAAACTCCGATGAAAGGCTTCGGCATCCCGCTCGAAGTCGTACCTCCGGCCATCCTCCAGTCGCGGCCTCTGAAGGAAACCTGTTCTCCTTCATCCCCTGAAGCTTCCAGATAGAGAAGCTCATCCGTTGAGACTTTCTCTATGGTAATTCCTTTGTCCTGAGCTCCCTAGCTAGGTAGTCCGGTCAAGTGTGAAGGAAACCTTCACCCCAACGGATTTCCACCGTTGGATTGAAGGTTTCCACCCCCTGATCCTCCCTGTGAAATTTCGTCGAAGTTCGCCGGCGGGATCACTCGGATCACGCCGGAGAAGGTTCACGGCTTCGGATAAGAGCGGAGGTTGAAGACGAAATCTTAGCCGTTGATTCCGATCAACGGCTCGGATTAGATCCCGCTGTTTCGGAGCGCGTTTGATCCCAACCGTCCGATCCACCATCCGACGGCTATGGTTAATCCGACCGTTAATAGTTAGCGCCAATGATTGCCCAGCCAATCAGCGCACGGTGCGTGTAAAGGGAGCGCTGACTGTGTAATGGCCGAATTAATAATTCCAGAAATTCAAGAGAACTTTGGAAATTCATATCTCCCTGCACACTTGTCCAAATTAGGTGTTCTTAGGCTCATTGGAAAGGTCTCAGGGAGACCTACAAAAGTCCTATGGTTCCATGCCCTGGTTAGGTCAGTGTTAGGTTTAATTTAAGTTTGAGCATTTTGTTAATTTCTTTAATTATTCTTTAAATACAAGTCCACCAGGCCTGGAATTTTGGGAGATTGAATTTGAACATGTTTTTGACATGTCCAAATTTTATCTCCCCCTTTTAAGATGTTCAAGGGCATTTTCCCCAAATTTTAAGTTTAAGGGTCATGGTTTGACCCTTAAATTCAAAATGTGATATAGACCTATCCAATGGGATTTAGGGTGTGATTTTTTGTGTGCTGATGATGTGTAGGATAAGGAGTGTAGAGCCACTGATTTTTCCCCAATCCAAGCTTAGGATACACCCCTATAGTGGTTTGAAGGTGACTTAGAGCTCACTTTGGGTGGTTTAGTTAACCACCTTAGAGTACTCCATTTGAGCTCAAATTTGGTGGGTTTAGTCCTTAGGGTCAGGTGATCCTATGGTCCAAATTTCATCAAATTTAGAGTCTATTTGGTTTCCCAAGTAGGAGCCATAATAATCCCCCTTAGAATTAACCCTTTAGTCTTAATAAAATTCTAATAAATCTGATTTAATTCTTAAAATTCCAAATACCCCCAACTAACTTCAATTCATCTCTTAATCAGTGAAAATTGAAATCCCTTTAATCTGACCTTTAAATATATTCTAATATAATTTTAAGTTAAATTCAATGTCTAATCAATTTTAATTAATTAAGATTATTAAAAATCCCAAAAAAAATCTTTAAACACTTGCTGATCTCTCCTAAGATCATTTCTGATCTTTGGAGTAGATTTCAAGAAGTTTAGGACTCATTTGGGTTCAAATCATTAAAAGAGCCCTTAATTGAAACAATTTAATAATTTCAATAAATACCCAAATTTCCAAAATTCATAACTAATTGTAGAAAATTCTAAATCAATCGAACTCAGTGGCTAATGACTCTGATTAAAATCTAGTATTTTCCAAAAATTTCAAACCCTCAAAATCTGGTCAAAGTCAAAAAGTCAACATTTTGGTCAACTCTAGGTCAAAACCGGGTTAAATCTTCTAAAAATTATAACTTTTAATAGAAAACTCCAAATTGAATGTACCACCTGTCTAACAACTCATAATTAGGTCAAGTATTTATTAAAAATCTTAAACCCTTAAGATTAACCCTACCTTTAAAAGTCAAATTTTGACCCCTTAGTTAGCATATCCGGATAGCTTTAACAATTTATTAATTCCCTTAAGTCCCAAAATTCTCCCAATAGGTTAATAAAATTTTCAACCAACCCATTAAAAACCAGCAAGAAACCCTTTCTAATATTAATTCATGTCTCTTAAATACAACAAACTTAAAGTAACTCAATCAACTTCGATTACTACTAGGTAACCCAGGCCTACGAGGCTATTAGCTTAGCCCTAAGGAAGGTGAAATAAACTTCACGGCCTCGGTGTGAAACAGAGGTAGTAATCAATTAACTTCCAAAAATATATTTAATTAAAATTCTTAATCTATTAATACTTAAACTTTAATTGAAATCCCCCTATTAAGCCTTAACAAACTCAGAATTTTAGACAACTTCAATTAATCATCCAACTTAGGATATACCCCAGCCACACGACCTTTCTCACACACTTTAGATGATGTGCTAGGACAACCAACTCTAGATCTAGGTTAGGCCGGTGTTTACTTTACTGCTGTGTGCCGGGTTTTTTGTAGTTTTTACTGCATGTTGTGGATGAAATTGCTTTGCTGTGTCTGCTTACTTTTTCTGTACTCTGTGGATGGATTGATGTATTTGGCGACTAGATTACCCTTAGGTTAGGTACGATCTGGATGTTGACACAGTTTTCTGTAGGTGGCCACGCTCATGCAGGGCAATAAAAGGGGGCTAAATCAATAAAAAAATATTGATAAGGCTTTGGATGTGAATGCGACGATCATACTTCTTGAATATTGTAATTGTGTATTTAGTTGAACTCTACTTTGTTCCTTCGGGGCCATATGAAGTTCTCTTTAGGACCCGATCATAATATTCAAGATGAGTTTACATAATTCTAAGTCTGAACACCGTTATGAAAGTTTATCTTTGTCCCCCGGGGTGATATACTCTTTCTAACGAGTTGATTCGACCTTAGAATTAGAGCTCAACCTTAATCTTAAAATCCACAAAGAAAACTAATATTTTTAAAATATGTTTTTTCAAAATTCCACCAACAAAAAAAATGGCACGCCCGGTGGGACAAATCTCTCTCTCCATCTTTAAAAAGAATGAAATTTTATTTCATCGGTAGTCTTAACTACCTTTCTTCCGTTGGTCTCTCAATCCATTTCCTTCTTGGGTGAGTGTGGCCAACTTCTAAAATAACTTAAAACATCAAAAGAGAGGTTCTACCTCCCAAAAATTTGTTACTTGTTAATTTAATCGTTCCAATTTTGACCTTCTGCCCTAGGATTTCCTATGAGGCGACAACGTCAAATCGGACCTCCAAATGCTTGTTTTAAAAAAAATTGTTAATAATGTCACTTTCAAAATATCTCTTTTGAAATTGAAAAGAAAAGACTTTTGATTATTAAGAAGATTTGAGATACACTAGTCTTCACCTCTTTACCATTTTAACTTTCAAGAATAAAGAGGCTAGACCGTTGACTTTACTTGGGATTTTCTTACAGTTCCATAAGCCTTCGGGCAAGAGGAAACTCCGTCCGTTCTGTTTTGGATCTTATAAGAAGAATCCATCTCAAATCATTCAAACTTCAAATTCTTTTCAAAACAAAAATCCAAAAAACCTTTTTATTCCAAAACCTCATATGCTACCTCATATGATCACTTTATGGGCTAACATATGTTGATCTCTTCTAAAAATTTTTTTTCCTTTTGGCATGTACTTAGTCTCTTTATCTCCCTAACATGTGTTGAAGGTTCCTACCATTCGATATGTGTTGGGAGGTTGGGATTATCCTACAAGCTTTAAGTTTTAAAATGATGAACACTTCTTCTTCAAGAAATCTAATGTCAAACCATTCTTTAATTTTCAGAAAATATCCAATGGCTGGCAAGTTGATCTTTACCTTTGACCGTGAACTCTCTTCGACTGTGAATGACCAAGGGAGAACTGTTGTTTTTGGATTGGGCTTTGATACTCTTGAGTTTTACATGTATGGACAAGAGGTAGTCAAGTTGGATGCCACCAAGAATCCCACCCCTGAGCTTGAGTTGATTGTGGGAGCTACTTCTGTTGCACCTGTTGAGATTGAGACACCAAAGTTGCCTGAGTCAGGTATTGAGGTCCCTACTGAGGTCAAATCTGTTTTTGAAGAAGGGTCTTGTTCTGGGCTTACCTTTTCAACTAAGAATTAGAAGAAGAACTATTTAAGGAGACTTAGAAAGAAGATCTCTAAGGCTAAGAGAGTTGTACCCTTTAAGGCCTTAGCTCAAGTAGAACCTGAGGCTGATGAGGAGCTACCTATTCCTGCTTCCTCTCCCCTCTTAAAGGGGAGTCGCTTTTTCCCCTTAGCTTCTGCTCAAGGGGAGGAGAGGATATCTAGGATAGCCCGTTCCCCACCATGCCCAGTCGACTACTCGACTAAGAAGACTTCAAAAGAGAAACATCTACAGAAGACTAGAGCACTAAGGAATATAATTCATACCTGTGCTGCACAATCTGGACAAACCAAAGAGCAGTATTTGAGCCAGCTGAAGGGAGTGATCTCCCATCGCTTCCAGAAGGAAGTGTTGAAAGAAGAGGCATCTGAGGCTAAGAACCTAACTGTTAACCTCATTATTCGAGGTCAATTTCCCTGGAATCGACTCTAGTACCTAGGTTTTCATAGCCTAGTGTAGATGTCGCACCCGCAGGATTTCCCTTAGGTGAACACCTAATGACGTAGCATCGACTCGAACCTATCACTCAACTCGAATCAAAATCAATTCAATCCAATTTTAATTCAACTCCAAACGAACTCAACTCAAGCCCTCTTTATGATTCGTTGATGTCGATCGACTCAATCTAATTTATTTTCGATCAAATTGATGCATCATTAAGCTCAAAATCAACTCACCAATCAAATCAAATTTACTCAAATTGAATTCGATTTCAATGACCCCGATTAACCCGTTTTGACTCGTCACAAGTATATATATAATAATAATTGTTACGTCGTCAAAAATTATATTAATCGGGCACGAATCTCGATGCAAAATCAAGTTTGGAAACTTCAAAAATTAATTCGAAGACTATCCAAACTCCGATTTCAGCAAACTTATAGTCTAACTGAGCGTCTCAGGAATACAAACCCAACGACACCAAGATCAACACAATCCGAGCCCAAATGAATCCGAATCAAGCGCTCAAAGCACTGTTTGAAGGTTCAAACCGCAATTTGAGTTACCAAACGGTCTCCGATTTTGACGAGCTTATACTCGAATCGAACGACTCGACGAGACGAATCCAATGAGCCCAGGATCACCGAATTCCGAAATCATTAAGGCCTTCAAATGTCCAACGAACGGTCCACGTTCAAAGGTTTCAGCAACAACCCATAACCACCCACTCTCCCTCTCCCTCAACCCATAACCACCCACTCTCCCTCTCCCTCAACCAAAAAACGTTCCAAGCCTCCCTCCTCTCATACATGACACATCCAAGCCTCCCTCCTCTCATACATAACACATCCAAGCCTCCCTCGTCTCATACATGACACATCCAAGCCCCCTCCGTCGCTCCTACAGCAGTTGCACACCGGCAATCTTCTAAATCTTGGGTAATTTTTTTTTACATCGTCATCCATCTTCTTCTTCCCTTATATAATTATCTTATTGATAAAAGAAATGATGGGAGATTATGTTATCATCTAGCAAAGAGGTTTGATTTTTCTTTCTTAGTTTTTTAAATTTATGAGATCTGAAATAAAATCATGCCTAAAACTATCTTAAATCTGAAAATTTAAAATTCATTTTGAGGGGAATATTTAAGAAGGAGATAATGGTTGTTATCATTCATTTTGCTTGGGAAAGTATCATTCAAAATGTTACTTTAAATGTTTTTTTTTAATCCATGAATGCCTTGGCATGAGGCATCCCTCATGATAATCAAAATCTATTTGTTAAATTCATTATGTTACATTTTTTTTTAAGAATTACTCATGATATATAATGGTCATGCTTAAATGACAAGGTTTTCTTATCTTTTCTTTGTTCTACTTTTAATATATAATGATTTAGGTGTTTGTTGAAATGTAAAGATTTGAAAGTGCCATCCTCCTATTCTTGAGATTTGCGAATTTTATCTGAATTAATTTTCTCTTCCTCTTATTTGGATAGAAATTTCTTGTTACAACATGACTTAAATTTTTTTTTTTTTAGATCTCATGTATTTATAATAATAGTAATAATAACAAAAATAATAATAATAATAATAATAATAAAGAATTCCAAATAGCAAGGCACAATGGTTTGGTTTATAGATTGAAATGATCATTTTGTTTGGATAGAAAAACACAATGCATCTATTGAGTTGACTTGATTGTCTTTACTGAAATTGTTATATAAAAGCAATGCATTTTTACAAATATCTTAGTCATTGGTCCTGAATGTTTGACAAATAATGATCGTACACATTTGACATTATGTGAGATTGATGAATTCATTGGAAAGTCATCACCTACTTCATGTTTTATTTTTGAGAATTTGTATTTTAAAAGCTAGATGTGTGTTAGAAAAGTGAGAAGGGTATGTTTGGAAGTTTGAAGTTGTGGATTAAAAGTGAATTATATTTGTATTGAGAAGTGTTTTTGTGTATGAATGAAATGTACACGAGTTGAAAGTGAAAGTAAAATGCGTATGTGTATTTTGGGAGATGAGATATTTTGAAAAAAGTGATATTTTCTTACTGCTGTGTGACGGGCTTTCTCGGCTTTCATTGCATGTTGGATGTAAAACTGTTGGTGTGTTTGTTTACTTACTTTTACTACAGTCTGGGTTATGATATGGTTGACGATTAGATTACCCGTAGGTTAAGAGTGATCTGATTGTTAACAAAATTTTCTGCAGGTGGCCACACTAATGCAGGGCAGTAAAGGGGGAAAATTAATTAATAATAAATAAATGCTACAGGTGCTTCAGCTGCTTAGCCCTCAAATAAGAAGGAGTGTGGCCAAGTGTGGCTGATGGATTTAATTAAAAATGCAAACATATAACTGCTTGGGATAATTTTTATTATAAACTGCTTAGGATAACCCTGCAGGTGGTCTAGATTTTCTTTTTCTTTCTGTGATGTAAATGTGAATGTAAATGTAATGTAATAAAAGTCAAAAATGTGAAAGTGACTTTGAAAATGGGATATTACATCCAATTTGGAATCTAAAAAAAGTAAAATATATCTTAAAGGATTATTCTCTTTTATTTGAAAAGTCAAATTAGGATGATTCAATATCCAAATAGAAAAGAAAATACCCCTCTTAGGGATGAGTTTCTTTTCATTTGGATATCCAGAACCCGACGGACCCGAGAAGTTTATAGAAGAAGAAAAAGACAGAACGAGAAGATAGAATAAAGAAGATGAAGAAATGAAGATTTAAGGAACAGTATATCCCATTTCAAAAATCACTTGCGTCATTCTTAGGATTAGAATCCGGGTTTGTTGTCAGTGGTGCCCGGCCACTTTACTTTTCTGTAAATTCTGGGTGTAATATGGACATTGGACATTGGACATTATATTTGGATTATTAAAATTGATTGTTTACATTGTTTGTGCAGTAGATTTTTTTTAGGACCTTGCATGCCGTATTTTGTTTTAGCCTGGATTCGAATCGGAGAGATTTTTTTCGTAAGGGTATGCTTAAAATTCTTTTACTTGTAATTAAAAATAAAAATTTTTAGGCTCACATAGTAACTCTAATGTTCTAAGAAGTAAGCTCGGGACCGCCGAGAGTCAGCATAAGCATATTATTACTTTCTCTTCCTTGTTAGGCACCTCCCCGCCTGCGGGTTCTGGCAGACCACTTGACCTATGAGGGTGCAGTTCTGTCAAGGGGAAGTTGTGTAATCTCTAAGGAAAAACTTATTTTCTAAGCCTAATTTTTAAACTGCTTCATTATCATTTTATGCATTCGAGTTAATTAGCATGCATTGCATTAGATACAAATTAAAAAGAGTCTAAAATATTAATTGCATTTCTAGACATTGTTCATCCTATATAAGTCAAGGGGCCAATTAGGAACTGTCTTAGATGTTGGCCCCCAATTCCTTAAAACTTAAGCAACGTCCCTACCCATCTTTCATAAAAGACTGGATACATGATTTTAAAGCGCCTAGGTGGTTAGCTGGCTCCCCAATCCAGGCCGGGGTAAGTCCAGATTTGCATTTCATTAGTTAGGTTCGGGTCACTACTTTGTAGTACCCAAATTATATTTAGGTTCTGAGGCAGATTCTTTTTAGATCTTAAGTCCTCACCCTCCGGAAATATAATCCCAAATTTCTAATAAAATGTCAACTTAAATATAAAATTCTCTCTTAAAATATAAAGCCCAATATATGATAGACTGAGGTTTCCTCTAAGTTTCTCAAAATCTGGTTCCTCCTACTTTTCTTCCTTTGACCCGCTAATAAATGTTCAACATTGAGCTTTCTCCTTGAAAAATTCCTACTTCTGTTTCCTTGTCTTTTACTTTGTAATCAAAAGGGTATGAAATCACTGCTTTAATCGAGAGTTTTCTTAGGAGTTTCTCTCCTAGGATGTAATTAACTATAGGAGCTTGCTCCTATAGGGATTTGAGAACCCCTGACTAAAATAAACCTTGTTTTATTCGTATAAAATAAGGGAAGAATATTTGGGAATGTAGATATTTTTAAAACCTTATTTCTAATTTTGAATGGACTTGTAGAATGTTATTATTATCTTTTCAGATAATATAATATTATACTTGTTATATTCAACTTTAGAAATAATGAATTTTATAAAACTCATTCTCGCTTTTGGATATCTTGAAGAATGTTATGTTCGTCTTTTAAGATGATATAATATTTTTCTTACCATATCTAAATAAAAGAATGAATAAACTTTTTTCAAAAAACGTGTTTCTATTTTTAAACATATTCTATAGAATTTCATGTTCATCTTTTGAGATGATATGTTATTCTTTGAACTATGTTTGATTATAGAAATATTAATTTTCAAAACCCTATTTTGATATTGAATCCATTGTAGAATATTGTGTCAGTCTCCTGAGATTGTACTTTATTCTCAATGCAGTATTCGATTACAAAATAGGAGAAATCAAAATCTGCATGGTGATATATAATTTTTTCCACCACTAACTCCACAACATGTTAGGAGAAACAAGAAATATGTTAGGCAGCCTGCCACTTCTGTGCTAGTTGATGGATATCACTGGGCACCACGCCCTCCTTCTTCCAAGACGGAATGTATTGTGTTGACTGGGTCCGAGAGAGGCCGCCATCCTCATGGAAGACCCCTGATACCCCCTCCCAAAGCAGTAAGATTGGCCTCAGTGATTGTTAACCCCAAGGGGAATGAAGCATTAAAACATCTGGACGTTAAAGGGAAAAGACCCAAATCTCCTGAAAAGAAATATGTGCCAAAGAGGACTAAGTTGGAGAGTCTGCCACCACCTCCTAGAACTTCTAAGTTCATTTTGCAGCTCCAACGAGTTCCAGCCAACCCCACTCCGGTTTCAGTTGACTTGATGGATATCCAGACTAGTACCCCAGTTGTTACAGTTGACAGTTCTCCCACAGCCAGTTTAGTTCAAGATTCAATAACTACCACCCCTGTTGCCCCAGTTGATGATCCCCAAGGTCCGAGTGTCATTCCTAGGCTCCTTAGTCACGTGTCTGAGGATCTTACCTTGCCAGATGTAGGAGCTATCACTTTACAAGCTCCTTCTTCTCCCCCCGAGGTATATGTCCCTCTCCCCGTAGAGGATGCCACTCTTCTGACTACCAGTTCTGGGATAGTCGAAGAGGAGAGAATTAACCAGGATCTAGAAATAGAAGATGAACCGGATACAAAGTCTCAACCAGATCCTAATCCAAAACTTACAGAAATTATTGCCCGCCTGGATTTTGAAGAATTATTCGATATGGCTGAATACAAAGGATACCTACCCCTCGATCCTAAGGCAATTGGGGAAAGACCGGTTGAGGAGGTAGTTCAAGAAATAAGAAATATTTTGTTGAATAAAGAGAGAATGTCCTCTTTTGACCCTGAGCTGGATGATCTCCTTGGAGATGAAGATGATTATGTTGGTAGTATTCATATGGTTGAGACTAGGGGATCTAATAAAGAAACTGAGCCCAGCAAACATCGATTTGTTAAAGATGATGATTCACATGCTTCCGAGTCAGATTCAGATGAGTCTTTAAAGGCCAGAGATGAAGAGCACATAAAAAACTTGGAGACTCAGCTTGCAAGCATGATATCACAAGTTAGCGAGATGCAGGAAAAGTTGGATAAGTCACAGCAAGAGTCTTTTAAAATCCAGCAGTCAGCTCGAGAACTCATGGAAAAGGCCAAAAAGGCAGAATTTAGTTCCAAACCTCTCGAGTCACCACTTGTGACCCTTCCTTGTCCAGTAGAAGCACCTCCAGTTTACCCCACGGTTTCCACCGCTCTTCTGATTCTTCCTCAGAAGGATATTAAGCAATTAATTGAGGACCAGGTAAGGGAGGCCTTAGCCCTTTCACAAGGAACCGCGTCTATTCCAAAGGGTAGACCTTACCCCGAAGAATATGACTTAGTTCCTTACCCAAAGGGCTTTGTGCCACCAACTTTTAAAATCTTCACTAGAATTGAAAATCCGGACAGCATATGGCCCACTTTCGAGAAAGCTGTTAGAATGCAGGGGGGTCAGATGCTCTACTATTTCGCCAATTTGTGAGTAGTCTGTCCGGCATTGCTTTTGAATGGTACGCCGATCTGCCCAATGGTTCAGTTAAAACTTTTAGCGATCTAGAAAATCTTTTCCTTAAAAGATTTTCTGGAGCGCAACAACGAACTACTGTGGGCGATCTTGCTGTTGAGAAACAAAAGCCGGGAGAGTCTCTTGTTGAGTACATCTTGAGGTGGCGAAACGTCTCGATGAAGTGTGAACCCCAGTTGCAAGAGCAACATGCGGTGGAGATCCTTCTTAAGAATATCCATGGCCCTGTTTCTTTCCTCCTGAAGGATTTCACCATTAAAACTTTTGAAAAACTACTTAATAAAGCTAGCAATCTGCAGGAAGAGTCTCATAAGATGCCATTCCTACTAGAGCAGTCTGAAGACAAAAAAGGTCCTAGATTGGTTAAGACTTTTGAGAAGAAGGCAGTAGTGTCGGCAATTGACAAGGGAAAAAGGCCAATGACTAGTCAGCCCATTGTTCCTCCACCACCACTGCCACAGCCAGCTCAGAAGCAGCCCTTTCAGATAGTTCCTCAACATACTAGAGATCCTAACTTCATCCCTTTTAGAGAGAGATTGCCAAAGCCTTATCCATTTAAAAGGGAGTCAGTTAAGAAGATCTTCAAGAGCTTGTTAAAGAAACCTGATTTTCAGTTACCAGAGGCTAGGAGACCCGAGGATGAGGCTAAGAAAGACGATCCTAAGTATTGTCCATACCATCGGATGCTTAGTCACCCACTTGAGGACTGTGTTGTGTTCAAAGATTGGCTTGAGAGGAACTACACTCAAGGTAACAGTATAATTCCTAAAGAGAACTTGGTTGATCAAGAAAAGGCTTCAGTTAAATCTATCTCAGGTAATCTCCTTAATTCTTCTCTTCCTATTGAAGATGGTTGGGACATTGCTTTGTCCCGGTCATTTAAAAAGTTGATTAACAAGTCTTTTCGTCTTTCTCAATAGCTGACTACGATAGCCCGGGCCCCGGTATAGAAGGTTGACCTGGACGCTTCGCAGAAGGATGTTGAGCCACTTCCCTCTCCAGTAGTCGTAGGAACTACTGAGAAAAATATAAAAGAAAAGAAATTTGATTTTGTAGAGAGGAAGTGTGTGGATGAAAGATGTATTAAAATGGCGGATGGTGGTGTTAAAACCCTTTCCCCTCTTTTGTTATCTGACTTTTACTTTGCCCCATCAAAGGCGAAGGGTCAAAAGATGAATAAAAAACATCCTTCTACTACTGTCTTGATGATTGACCATGAATCTCAAATACAAATTGATGACTCTCCTATTTTAAATCAAACTCCTAAAGAAATAAATCTTGATGTTAATCAAACCGACCTTCCTGAGTCGACTACTCAAGAAGATGTCGAATGTGAAGCCTTATCAGAAAGTGATTTCCCCCAATTTGATTTTCAGGGAAGTCCTATCGAGATAGAGTTTTCATATTCTGACTCTCTTTCGGGAAACGACGATCCAATGCCTATAGTGAGTGTAGACACCGCTCTAGTTTGCCCGCCTGAGGATATCGAGCAGGTGCAACTCCGTGGCGGTAAAGACTTACCTCCTAGGTTGCCCTCTCAGGACAAAGGCAAGCAATCCCCGTTCGAAGATTTAAATCCAGATTCTCCACAGCAACCAGAATTTCCTTTAATTCCTCCAGGTTTCGAGTCTGTCGTTACTAAGGTTGATTACAATGTTCTAGCCCACCTTAGAAAGTTGCCAGCGAAATTAAGTATTTATGACGCCCTCCTTCTCTCTAAAGAAATGAGGGAGTCTTTAACTAAAGCACTTCTTGATCCCGAGATTTGTTTAACACAGTTGGCTACAACTTCAAAAGGTGAGGCTCTCTACTTCAAAGAGGTTCCCGGGGTTACCTTTTCAGACGAAGATTTACTTTTGGGAACTGCCGACCATAACCGCCCCCTCTACATTATCGTAGATGTGGGAAATTTCAAGTTATCAAGAGTCCTTGTTGATCCGGGTGCATCGGTCAACGTGATGAACATAAAGACTCTTGCTTATCTCAGAGTTGATACTAGCAAGCTTTCAACTGACAGGTTGGTGCTTCGTGGGTTCAACGAGAAGGGTGAGAGAGCTTTAGGTTCAATCACTTTACTCCTAGAAATAGGAGGGTTAAAAACTGAAGCTAAATTCCATATAATTGATTCGACTACGTCCTTTAACGCACTTCTAGGTAGACCTTGGATTCACGAATATAGAATGGTTCCATCTACCCTGCACCAATGCGTTAAGTATCAACGAGACGACATTGAACATGTGATTAAGGGTGATCTACAATAATTTTCAATTCAAGAAATTGGGATCTACGAAGATGCTGCCTATTTCATACCAACAGGGTCCTCGTCCCGTTCTAAATTGGAGATCAAAATTGAGGAGAAAATGGTTGGACAAAAATTCAACCAAAAGAAAGAAAAAGACAAAAATATCGATCAAGAAATGACTCAATCGAGTAGTGAAGACGACTCTGATATCGTTGTCCTTAGGCCTCCAAGCACATTACCTCAAAGAGGTGGGAGGATGGCTTTAAGGGCACGAGGTCGAGGCCTTGCTTCATTAGATAGGAGAGCAGCACCTGTGTATATTGATTTGGAATCAGACTCTGACGATGAATTAGAAAATCAGGGTGCTGCCCTCTCTCTCGATTACCAAAACATAAATACTCCTCCAAAATTTGATCTCACCTTACACTAGGACAGTGACCCTGAGGCAGATATCTCAAAAGTTAAAAGTGACGAGCCTGAATTAACACTATATGAAAAGCTTAGTAGAAGGATTGAGGCCCTTTCTCTGACCCCACTGTCGGCAGGCAGGATTGTAGGGTTAGAAGTCAAAGTGGCCCCCAACTTAGATGGTGAAGTTAAGAAAGTCCAGAAATTCTTCCCTGGCTCCTCCTCCGCAAGGGACGAAGGTGATGTAACCCTTGAGGAGGCAGATTTCAATGAATTAATGGAATTACCTTTCGGCTACTTCCCTGTTTGTGTAAAAAATACTTTTCCTAAGGGTTCTATACCATACTGATGGACTAAGGGTCAAGCCAGATACCATGAAAATATTTGGCGAACAAAGATAAATAAAAATCCAACAAGTGGTATTGGCTTTGGAACCGTTAATTCATTTGATGATGATGAGTATTGCCTAATGATAACTTACCATCTCGATTCTCCAAATGTCCCTACGGATCCCTTCTGTCATCTAGATGGGCTCTATTTGGAGACTTTAGACGATCCCGATGATCTTCAGGTTCGGGATGCACCCCCTGAATTTGAAGAGGAAATTAAATCTACAGTCGATGAGTTGAGAGAAATTAACCTGGGAAATGATGATGACCCCCGCCCGATTTTTATAAGTACTTTGTTGAGCGAGGGTGAAACCCAAGACTTAATTCAGTTGTTGTCCGAGTTCAGGGATTGCTTTGCCTGGACATACGATGAATTGCCAGGTTTGCCTGCTGAGGTAGCAGTCCACAAACTTGGAGTTCGGCATGATGCCATTCCTATTAAACAAGCTCCTCGACGCATCCGCTTAGAAATCGAGCAACAAGTCGTTTCTGAAGTTAAGAAATTAGCAGAAGCCGAATTCATTTGAGAGGAACAATACCCCTCTTGGGTAGCCAGCGTCGTGCCGGTCCGAAAGAAAAACGGTCAAATTCGGATTTGCGTCGATTACAGGGATTTGAATAAGGCATGTCCCAAAGACGAGTTCCCTTTACCAATACCAGAACTCATGGTGGACATTGCCTCCTCAAATGCCATTTTCTCATTTATGGATGGCTCATTGGGTTATAACCAAATCAAGATGACCCCAGAAGATGAGAGAAATACGGCGTTCAGAACCCCTATTGGAATCTTTTGTTACAAGGTGATGCCATTTGGCTTAAAAAATGCCGGAGCAACTTACCAACGGGCCATGACCCGTATCTTTGACGACTTAATTCACAATCAAGTTGAGTGCTATATTGATGATTTAGTTGTCAAGAACAAGGCCAAAGAGGCTCACCTGTATGACTTAAGAGTTGTTTTTGAGCGGTTGCGTCGTTACGATTTGAAAATGACCCCTTGAAGTGCGCCTTTGGCGTCGCCTCAGGAAAATTCTTAGGATTCATAGTGAGGCACCGCGAAATCGAGATTGATCCTGCTAAAATTGAAGTCATCCTAGATATGCCATCTCCTAAGAGCCTTACCCAGTTAAGGTCTCTACAAGGTAGATTGGCGTATATAAGGAGGTTTATTTCTAATCTTTTCGGGAGATGTCAACCCTTTTTTGTCCTTGCGAAGAAAGATGCTAAGTTCGTATGGGACGAGAAGTGTCAAAATGCTTTCGATGATATTAAGCAGTACCTTTCCAACCCGCCAGTTTTGGCAGCCCCAATTCCGGGAAAGCCGTTAATTCTCTACACCGCAGCCTTAGATGAGTCTTTAGGTGCCTTGTTGGCTCAAGTCAACGACGAAGGGAAAGAGAATGCTCTCTATTACCTCAGTCAGAGACTTCTCCCTACTGAAATTCGATACCTATCAATTGAGAAGCATTGTCTTGCTTTGGTTTTTGCAGCTCAGAAACTGAGGCATTACATGCTCTCCCACTCAATCAGTTTGATTTCAAGAGTTAATCCTTTGCAATATCTTATGACCCGGCCTACGTTGTCAGGACGTTTAGCTCGTTGGTCTATGATATTACTGCAATTTGAGATTACTTTCACTCCTCTTCGTGCTGTGAAAGGACAGGCTGTCGCCGATTTTCTGGCAGCACACCCGCTGCCGGCAGATTCTCCTCTGAATGATGACCTACCCGATGAACAAGTCATGAGTTTGAGGGAATCTAACGAGGCTGTCTGGGAATTGTATTTTATGGAGCAGCATCCTCTCGTAGGAATGCAACCCAACAATCTGTAATTCCCGGAAAGGCTGGAGTCGGTTTAATTTTTACAACACCAGAAAAATGAATGATGCACTTTTCCTACCATTTATCGGAGCCCTGCACAATAACGAAGCTGAATACGAAGCTCTGATAACCGGTTTAGAACTTGCAATTCTAAAGGAAATTAAAGAGATTATGATCTTTGGAGATTCCCAGCTGGTTATTAACCAAGTGGCCAGAATCTATAAAGTCTTGAATCCTAATCTCCTAAAATATCACCAGTACACACTTCACCTGTTGAAACAAATTCCCACCGCTACTTTGTATAGGGTTCCCCGTGGAAGTAATTTTGCGGCAGATGCCCTAGCAAACTAGCGAAAGAATTTGCCTGTCCTGAGGAAGATTCCATCCCAATAGAGATTCAGGGTCGTAAAACCCTTTCTCTTATAGATTTGGAACACATTAGTAAAACTCCCCTTCAGATCCTTTCTGCCTCTTCGACGACCGACAAAGAAGGCGATTGGAGATGACCCTTAATCGACTACCTTAAGGAAGGGAAGCTTCCCCAGGATAAATCACTCTCCAACCAGATTAATAAACGTGCCCTGTCATATGAACTAGTTAACAATTTGCTGTACCGTCAGTCCTTCGATCACATGTGGCTGCGCTGTTTGGGTCAGCGAGAGGCCCTGAAGATTGTTAATGAAGTCCATTCAGGACTGTGCGGTGCACATCAATCGGGTCCAAAAATGAAATAGAGGATTAAAAGACTTGGATACTACTGGCCTACAATGATTGACGATTGCATAAATACTGCAAAGCACTGTCATCAATGTCAGGTCCATGGTGTGGTTTTACATCAGCCGCCTAATGTATTACACCCTACGATAGCCTCGTGGCCCTTCGAGAGTTGGGGCACAGATATCATTGGGCCGATTGACCCTCCTTCCGCGAGGGGTCATCGTTTCATATTAGCAGCAACTGATTACTTTTTAAAGTGGGCGGAAGCAATTCCCCTACGCAACGTAACATCACACCATGTTTTAAAATTCTTTCGTGACCATATCGTATATCGATTCGGCGTGCCCCGCAGATTCATATCCGATAATGGGTCCGCATTCAAGTCTATAAAAATCAACAGTTTTGTAAGGTGCCATAATATTGATTGGAGATACTCGACGATCTATTACCCTCAGGCGAATGGATTGGCCGAGGCCTTCAACAAAACCTTGGTGCAAATTGTTAAAAATACCCTTGATGATAACAAACGACAGTGGGATGAGTGGTTGGTGGAAGCTTTGTAGGCTTACCGTACCACTTATAGAACCCCGACCCAATCCACCCCATTTGCACTAGTGTATGGATCTGAGGCCGTTTTACCATTGGAAATACAAATCCCTTCGCTCAGGATTGCAGTTCAGAATCAAATCACAAACGAACAAAATGTAAAACTGCGGTTGGAAGAACTCGAAGGCCTTGAAGAGCGACGTCTCCAAGCTCAACAAAGTTTAGAGTTATATAAGTCCCGTATGGTTCAAGCCCATGATAAACTAGTGCGACCTAGGACCTTCCAAGCGGGAGACTTGGTGTTGGTCCTTCGGAGGCCTATTTTAGCCCATCGAAAGTTGGGAGGCAAATTTGAACCTACGTGGGAAGGACCCTTCGTTATAGAGACTGTCTATGAAGGAGGCTCGTATCAGTTAGTACATTGTAAAGGAAATCACCCAATGCTACCTGTGAATGGGCGCTTCCTTAAGAAATACTATGCTTGATGTAGCTCATTTTATCAATTAATAAAATTTCCCTTTCTTGATTTGCAACTTAATTCTTCCCTTTTTAAGGTCCTTTTTTTTTTAACGCTCTTCGCCTTCTCCTTAGGGCCAAATCGTTCCCTCTCTTAGGATCACACCTGTTAGTGGTAGAGTACGCCCTTCGTGGCACCATCCTAATTCACATTCGCTAGTGGTGGAGTACGCCCTTCGTGGCACCACCCTAGTTTGCCAGTTAATCTGCCTATTTGAAGTAAGTCTTCTATCAGCATCCTATAGGCCTAAGGTTGGGTGATGCCCTTCCTTAGACCCAAGGTTAGGTATTCCCTACCTTGATTTCCAGTTGATCCGTCTACTAGGAGTAAGTCTTTTATCAGCATCCTGTAGACCTAAGGTTGGTTATGCCCTTCCTTAGACCCAGAGCTAGGTATTCCCTACTTTGGTTTTTAGTTAATTTGCCTATTTGGAGTAAGTCTTCTATCAGCATCCTATAGGCCTAAGGTTGGGTGATGCCCTTCCTTAGACCCAAGGTTAGGTATTCCCTACCTTGGTTTCCAGTTGATCCGTCTACTAGGAGTAAGTCTTCTATCAGCATCCTGTAGACCTAAGGTTGGGTGATGCCCTTCCTTAGACCCAGAGCTAGGTATTCCCTACTTTGGTTTCCAGTTAATCTGCCTATTTGGAGTAAGTCTTCTATCAGCATCCTATAGGCCTAAGGTTGGGTGATGCCCTTCCTTAGACCCAAGGTTAGGTATTCCCTATCTTTTTTTCCAGTTGATCCGTCTAATAGGAGTAAGTCTTCTATCAGCATCCTGTAGACCTAAGGTTGAGTGATGCCCTTCCTTAGACCCAAAGTTAGGTATTCCCTACTTTGGTTTCCAGTTAATTTGTCTATTTGGAGTAAGTGTTCTTCAGCATCCTATAGGCCTAAGGTTGGGTGATGCCCTTCCTTAGACCCAAGTCTAGGTATTCCCTACCTTGGTTTCCCAGTTGATCTGTCTACTAGGAGTAAGTCTTCTATCAGCATCCTGTAGGCCTAAGGTTGGGTGATGCCCTTCCTTAGACCCAAGGTTAGGTATTCCCTACTTTGGTTTCCAGTTCTCTTGCCTATTAGGTGTAAGCCTTCTGTCAGCATCCTATGGGCCTTAGGTTGGGTGATCCCCTCCCTTACACTTTTAAGATCCTACTTCTATTCGGTCAACGCCAATGTGTGCAGCAGAAGTTCCTTCTACCACACACATTGGGGGTCCATTTGTTGACCTCATTTTTGTATGAGGTCACTAAGACCCTTCCAGAATCTAGATCCGATCCTAGACCCTAGGATCCACTCTAGACTTTAGGATCCTTCCTAGAGCCAGAACTTAGGATCCTTCTAGATCCAAGACCTTAGGGCCTACTCTAGAGCTTAAGATTTTTCCATATCCAAATCCTAGAACTCCTCTAGATCCTAGGATCAATCCAGACTTCAAATTAATCCCATACCTTTGAGCAACTCTAACCTCAAATCAATTCCTACTTTTGATCAATTCAAATCTCAAACTTCATCCAATTCAAATCCAAATTAATTCAAGCTTCAAGCACACCCAAACTTTGATCCAGTCAATTTGACAATCCAAACATCAACTTAGACTTTGATTCTACCTTTGATCTAGCTTTGATCCTATCAATTCATTAACAATCACCACATTATTGTAAATGATTTGGATTCCCCAATATTGATCATTCAAACTTGAAATCTATTCCAGATCCAGAAATCCAGACTCAAATCCAAAGCCCTAAGGCCTTGTCCTAAACACCCTTTTCAGAGATTTTTCAAACATTTCAAAACCCAGTCAAATGGCCTCTGATTCAGGGTCTATCACTTACAAAGTGATAAGACATGTCTCTAGAGGTTACCCTCCAACTTTGAGCTCATTCTGAGGTCTCTAACCCCAGAATCTGAATTAAAATCCAAAGGCTGTAAAACCTTCAAATATTTACAGCCTATGCCACTGAACCTAACCCGATTGAGATTGTGATCTTGGAGCCTTTATCAAAGCCTCCAACCACTTCCAGACTTTTGATTTTAATCCAATGAACAGTAAACTGCATTTTTCAGACCCATTTTTTGACCCTAGTTGACCAATAGGTCAAAATTGACCAAAATACCCTTATAGGATTTCAAGTGCCCATTTCAACTCAAATCAATTCCAAACTCTTTGAAACCACTTCCAATGAATTTTAAATGTTAAACTTAACTTGTTGAACTCAAACCCAAACCTTGGGTCAACCTGGTTGACCAAGTCAACCAGGTTTGACCCATGGACCCATACACCCTTCCTCTTTCAAAATTTTGAATCTAGTCCATTCCAAGTCCTTTGAATGTATGGGATGAACCCTTGGGTACCCAAGAGACCCCTCTTGGTGACCCAAGCCTTGGGCTCACTTGGGTTAGCCATATGGCTTGACCCAAGTGACCAAGAAGAGGCCTCCCTTGAGCCATCTTTTGATCTTAACCAGATTGAATCCAAATCAAGGTGCTATTGAGTTCCCATCAACCCAACACACCTTCCTTGATCAGCCCAACCCTTGGGCTCACTGGGGTTAGGAGTTAGGCTAGCCCAAAGTGCCCAAAAGCACTTGGGATTGAGCCAACTCTCAACCCAAGCCCAATTGAACTCAACCAACACCTCCCATAGGTGGCCTTAAGTTCAATACTTATCCTCCAGCCAGCCCATGCCTTGGGCTAACTTGGGTCAAGAGTTAGGCTAACCCAAAGTAGCCAAAAACACTTGGACCCGAGCCATCTTTTAATCCAGATCAAATTCGACCCAATTGCCACTTGCATTGGGTGCACCTGACCCAGACCCACTCCCCACCTCAAGCCCAGGGTCTGGCCTGACCTGGGTTGAGCCCAAATCGACCCGAACCAAGCAGGATTTGATCAACCCGAGCCATCTTTTAATCCAGATCAAATTCGACCCAATTGCCACTTGCATTGGGTGCACCAGACCCAGACCTGCCTCCCATACCGAACCCAGGGTCTGACCTGACCTGGATCGAGCTCAATTCGACTCAAACCAAGCAGGTTTGAGCCCAACCGAGCCACCGGATCGATCCCGGCTTCCCCAGACCAATTTGGCTCCACTCTCAGCTCCAGTGTGTCCCCATCGGCCTTCCCTGGTCAACCCGACCCAGACCATGGCCGGCGGCGGTCGGAACCAATGGAGAGCAAGCTCCGGTGGTCCCCCCAGGCCGATCCTGACCGAAAGCCTTCCAAAGGCTGTGGCTCGCCGGCTTGAGGCTCACGAGCTCTCTGGAACGGTGCCCCTTTCCACTTGGCATCAATCCGAGACCCCCTCCGATTCAATCCTGGCCGTCCGAGCTCGCGGGAGGAGGTTGAATAGGCTGGTGTTCCCCAGAGCTCAAGGATCGATCCCAGTGTTTCGGAACGACTCCCCAGAGTTCCCCCAATCTCCCAGCATCTTCCCTCGAGCTCCCAGACCTCTCCTTCCATCACTTCGAGCGAACTCCGGTGAAAAGCTTCGGCATCCCGCTCGAAGTCGTACCTCCGGCCATCCTCCAGTCGCGATCTCTGAAGGAAACCTGTTTGCCTTCGTCCCCTGAAGCTTCCAGATAGAGAAGCTCATCCGTTGAGACTTTTTCTGCGGTAATTCCTTTGTCCTGAGCTCCCTAGCTAGGTAGTCTGGTCAAGTGTGAAGGAAACCTTCACCCCAACGGATTTCCCCATTGGATTGAAGGTTTCCAACCCCCTGATCCTCCCTGTGAAATTTCGTCAAAGTTCGCCGGCGGGATCACTCGGATCACGTCAGAGAAGGTTCACGGCTTCGGATAAGAGTGGAGGTTGAAGACGAAATCTTAGCCGTTGATTCCGATCAATGGCTCGGATTAGATCCCGCTGTTTCGGAGCGCGTTTGATCCCAGCCGTCCGATCCGCCATCTGACGGCTGTGGTTAATCCAACCGTTAACAGTTAGCGCCAATGATTGCCCAGCCAATCAGCGCGCGGCGCGTGTAAAGGGAGCGCTGACTGTGTAATGGCCGAATTAATAATTCCAGAAATTTGAGGGAACTTTGGAAATTCATATCTCCCTGCACACTTGTCCAAATTAGGTGTTCTTAGGCTCATTGGAAAGGTCTCAGGGAGACCTACAAAAGCCCTATGGTTCCATGCTCTGGTTAGGTCAGTGTTAGGTTTAATTTAAGTTTGAGCATTTTGTTAATTTCTTTAATTATTCTTTAAATACAAGTCCACCAGGCCTGGAATTTTGGGAGATTGAATTTGAACATGTTTTTGACATGTCCAAATTTTATCTCTCCCTTTTAAGATGTTCAAGGGCATTTTCTCCAAATTTTAAGTTTAAGGGTCATGGTTTGACCCTTAAATTCAAAATGGGGTATAGACCTATCTAATGGGATTTAGGGTGTGATTTTTTGTGTGATGATGATGTGTAGGATAAGGAGTGTAGAGCCACTGATTTTGCCCCAATCCAAGCTTAGGATACACCCCTATAGTGGTTTGAAGGTGACTTAGAGCTCACCTTGGGTGGTTTAGTTAACCACCTTAGAGTACTCCATTTGAGCTCAAATTTGGTGGGTTTAGTCCTTAGGGTTAGGTGATCCTATGGTCCAAATTTCATCAAATTTAGAGTCCATTTGGTTTCCCAAGTAGGAGCCATAATAATCCCCCTTAGAAATAACCCTTTAGTCTTAATAAAATTCTAATAAATCTGATTTAATTCTTAAAATTCCTTAAAATACCCCCAACTAACTTCAATTCATCTCTTAATCAGTGAAAATTGAAATCCCTTTAATCTGACCTTTAAATATATTCTAATCTAATTTTAAGTTAAAATCAATGTCTAATCAATTTTAATTAATTAAGATTATTAAAAATCCCAAAAAAAAATCTTTAAACACTTGATGATCTCTCCTTAGATCATTTCTGATCTTTGGAGTAGATCTCAATAAGTTTAGGACTCATTTGGGTTCAAATCATTAAAAGGGCCCTTAATTGAAAAAAATTAATAATTCCAATAAATACCCAAATTTCCAAAATTCATAACTAATTGTAGAAAATTCTAAATCAATCGAACTCAGTGGCTAATGACTCTGATTAAAATCTAGTATTTTCCAAAAATTTCAAACCCTCAAAATCTGGTCAAAGTCAAAAAGTCAACATTTTGGTCAACTCTAGGTCAAAACTGGGTTAAAACTTCTAAAAATCATAACTTTTAATAGAAAACTCCAAATTGAATATACCACCTGTCTAACAACTCATAATTAGGTCTAGTATTTATTAAAAATCTTAAACCCTTAAGATTAACCCTACCTTTAAAAGTCAAATTTTGACCCCTTAGTTAGCATATCCGGATAGCTTTAACAATTTATTAATTCCTTTAAGTCCCAAAATTCTCCCAATATGTTAATAAAATTTTCAACCAACTCATTAAAAACCAGAAAGAAACCCTTTCTGATATTAATTCATGTCTCTTAATTACAACAAACTTAAAGTAACTCAATCAACTTCGATTACTACTGGGTAACCCAAGCCTACGAGGCTATTAGCTTAGCCCCAAGGAAGGTGAAATAAACTTCACGGTCTCGGTGTGAAATAAAGGTAGTAATTAATTAACTTCCAAAAATATATTTAATTAAAATTCTTAATCTATTATTACTTAAACTTTAATTGAAATACCCCCTATTAAGCTTTAACAAACTCAGAATTTTAGACAACTTCAATTAATCATCCAACTTAGGATATACCCCAGCCACACGACCTTTCTCACACACTTTAGATGATGTGCTAGGACAACCAACTCTAGATCTAGGTTAGGCCAGTGTTTACTGTTATGTGCCGGGTTTTTCGTAGTTTTTACTGCATGTTGTGGATGAAATTGCTTTGCTGTGTCTGCTTACTTTTTCTGTACTCTGTGGATGGATTGATGTGTTTGGCGACTAGATTACCCTTAGGTTAGGTACGATCTGGATGTTGACATAGTTTTCTGCAGGTGGCCACGCTCATGCAGGGCAATAAAAGGGGGCTAAATCAATAAAAAAATATCAATTATTATAACTGCTTGCACAGGTGCTTCAGCTGCTAAAGCCCCCAAATAAAAAGAGCGTGGCCAGTGTGTTTAGTTTTTTTCTGCTCATATACAACTGCTTGGGAATAACTGCTTTTTATTTATTAATTGCTTAGGATAACCCTGCAGGTGAGTCTAGATTTTTATTTTGATATCAATGTAATTTGTGTAAGTGTCAAGTGTTGTGAAAGTTGATTTTGAGTTGGGATGCATAGATCCAAAGCTTGGATTCCAAAGAGGAAAGGATACCCCTTTAGGAAACATTCCTCTTCCATTTGGAAATCCAAATTTGGATCATACCTCTTCCTTACCCAAAGAGGAAAGAGTGGCCTTCCCCTTAAAGGAAGTGCCCTCTTATCCATTTGGGTAATCCATTACGAAGATTCCAAGAAGATTGAAGAAAAGGAGCCTAAAGAAGAACGAGATTGAAGATTTGAGGATTTGAAGATTGAGAGTATCCTACTCAAAATAACTTGCGTCATTATTAGTCTTGAAATCCGGGTTGTTGTCAGTGGTGCCCGGCCACTTTACTTTCTGCAAAACTCTGGTTTATAATAAGCAAGGCAATTCTGCCTATGGACATTTATTAATTAATTTATATTTGATGTGATGATTTGATTGCCTTTAGGATTACTTGCTTTTACTAGTTTTTTGGCGATTGTATGCCGCTTTTGTTTTCGCTTGGATATGTGAGACTCGTGAGGGTGTGAAAGTTTTCTACTCATAACCTTAAATGTCTAAAATTTTAGTGAGTCTAAATAACATAGAAAGATAACGAATCTAGGGAATTAGCCGGGGATCGACCCTGGGATCGCATGCATATTTCTGCATTACTCTTTCATTGCTTTAGACCCTTCCCCGCCTGTGGGTAGAGTCCAGATAGTCTGACCTATGAGGACGAGGTGCCGGACCTGGGGAAGTCCAGTCTTCTAAAAAATTATTTTCTAAGCCTGTTTTTAAAATTTCAAGCATACTTGATTTGAGGTTGTCAACCAGCACGCATCGCATTAGAAACATGATTAAAGAGTCAAAATTTTAATTGCATTAGTCTTTAGCATTTTTGCACCCAACATAAGTTAAAGGGGTCAATTAGGAAGATCTCTAGATGTCGGCCCCCAACTCTCCAAAACTTTAATTACAACGTCCCTACCACTCTTTCATAAAAGACCGGACTCATCTCTTTTAAATCGACTAGGTGGTTAGCTGGCTCCCCAATCCAGGTCGGGGTAAGTCCAGACCTTGTACTGCATTAGTTAGGATCGGGCGACTGTGGTCCAATGTCCAAAATAGATTTAGGATCCGGGGCAGATCTTTGATCATAAGACCCCAAATTTCGGCAATATAATCCCAAATTTCTAATAAAATGCTCAACTCTAATTAAAAATTCCTTTTAGTCCTAAAACATAAAGCCCAACACTTAGATTAAGTTGGGGCACTTCAGGATAGTTCTGGAATCTCAAAGTGTCCCCTACCTCTCTTCCTTTGAATCTGTTAATAACTGCTCAATCTTGATCCATTCCCTTTTGATTTTCCAATAATTCTATTCATGCTTTGATATCACTCATAGAAAATCTAACAAAATTTCATTCTTATTCTAATCGAGAGTTTTCGTAGGGGACTTTGTCTCCCTACGATGTAATTAACTACGAGGGCTTGTGCTCGTAGGAGGTTTGGAACCCCACACACCTAATTTTAAAATTGATTTTAAAACTTCACTAGATTTCTTTGGGAAAAGTTAAAGAATGATCGTCGTCGTTGCATTAAAAGAATTATCGTAGAATGGTGTCATTTCCCTTTGGGGAGATACATCCTTCTTCGATAAGGCTTTGGATGTGAATGCGACGATCATACTTCTTGAATATTGTAATTGGGTATTTAGTTGAACTCTACTTTGTTCCTTCGGGGCCATATGAAGTTCTCTTTAGGACCCGATCATAATATTCAAGATGAGTTTACACAATTCTAAGTCTAAACACCGTTATGAAAGTTTATCTTTGTCCCCCGGGGTGATATACTCTTTCTAACGAGTTGATTCGACCTTAGAATTAGAGCTCAACCTTAATCTTAAAATCCCCAAAGAAAACTAATATTTTTAAAAATATGTTTTTTTCAAAATTCCACCAACAACCATTTTCTCATTCTTTTTCTCACCTGTATCAAGATTTCTTTGATTCACCCCTTGCTGGTAAGTAATGAATGAGCCAAGTAAGTTATCAATCGAATACGTGTTCAAATCCTTAGATTCTGTTATAGCAGTAATTTTTGCATCAAAAGAGGAAGACAAGCATCGTAAAATCTTATTTTCTTTTTCAAAATTCAAAAGCTCTCTTCTTAAGGAATGCAAGGAAGTAACAACTGAGTAAATCTCGTATACATTTCAGAAATTGATTCCTGAGGTTTCATACAAAAAAGTTTGTAGTCATGCAAGAGAATGTTCAAACGTGATTGTTTAACTTCATTAGTGCCTTAATAAGTGATACACAATTTATCCCAAATTTCTTTACCAGTTTTGCAAGTGAAAACATGCATGTAGTCTTATGATTTTAAAGTACAGAAAAAATAATTAAGACATTTTGCATTCAATTAAGCCAAATCCCTATCATCTAAAGTCCATTCAGTAAAAGGAAGTGGAATAGTAATGTCGTTAAGTTTACCAGTTGGAGGTGTGTAACCATCCATAACAAGCATCCACATGCGATAATCAGTAGATTGTAAAAACGTAGACATGCGAGTTTTCCAAAAATCAAATCGGATATTATCAAACAAAGGTGATCAGGTAATAGAATACCCTTCCGGTGTATTATGATTCCCAAAGTTAGCCATGGAACAAAATTCAAAAAGTTTTCAAACTTAGTTTTTATAAATCCCGCTCTAATACCACTTGAAAGTTTATTAGGGATGTTAAGCCTTATAGAACTGGCTCAAGGCTAACCAAGAGGGGAGGGGGTGAATTGATATTTAAAAAATTCTTTAGGCAAAGCATAAATACAAATCAAATCATCACAAAGAGATAAGTGCGAAAGCAGTAAAAACAAGAACACAAGGGTTTATAGTGGTTCGATCAACTTGACCTACGTCCACTCCCCGAATGCGCCCTCCTAGTATTGCACTATAATCGTGACTCTCCTTTATCCCCCACAGCTAGGCCGAGAAGCCTTTACAAACACCTCTTTTTGCCACACCCGTCAAGGCAGAGAACCTTCCTCCTTTTCCTTCCTCCTGAAGCAGGTAGAGAACCTCGATCATTTGCTGGAACTTACCTCTCCAAACCCTTCCAAGGACAAGAGACTCTAGGGAAGAAGAAGTGGAATAATGCTTGGAGCAACCCTTGTGAATCCCCTCATAAGCTCCCCCTCACAAGATCCTCTCTCTCTCTATCTCCCTCTCTCTCTCTCCTTTAGGTTTTCTCAGGTCAAGACAGCAGCCAAGGATGTTCAAAAATGTTGAATAAGAGCTCTTAAATAGAAGAGCTTCAAAGGAGCTCATTAATTGCAAGTTGCCGACTATATCGTCCAGGATGATATGGAAATCGTTCTGGCCGATCAATACAAATCTCATGAGATCAGCCAGAGTATCGCCCTGAATGCAAATTTGACGATTGAAAATTGTCTTGATCGTTCAGGATGATCTCACGATCTTCCAGGATGATCAGTTCAAATCAGAGGAAAATTGTCCAGAGCATCGCCCTGAATTTAAGCTATCCAATCCCTATCGTCCACCACATCGCCCTGAATTTATGTTGGCCGATATTTATCGTCTAGAAGTAACTAAGGTTTTTGAATAGATCATCCTGGCCGATCCTGCAATCATCCAGGATGATCTGATCTTATCAATCATCCTTAATTACTTCCTTGATTTGTCTGATTAATTAAGGCATAATTGTGAATATCGTCCAGGCCGATCCAAGATCGTCCTGACTGATTGCCAAAAATACAGATTACCTTAACTATTTTTTGTGGCAATTTCTTTCTATTTTGAGCATATAGTCCAGGACGATACACGTATCATCCAGGCCAATTTGCTAATGATGGCTATCTTAATTAAGAACCCCTGATTAGATCTTCTATTTTAAGCCCGATCGTCTAAGACGATGTAAATATCGTCCTAGCCTATTTGAGTAAAAACAAAAATTCTAAGTCTCTCAAGTGTGTTTGTAGGGTTACTTTGCATTAGTCACACCAAAGATTACAATGGACTCAAGAGGGGAAAAATAAAATTACAGACTGACTCAACCCTAATCTACCCCATCTTGAGCTGATTCTGATTTTCGTCTGATCTTTGGGTCCTGAAAAGTTAATAGAGAAAAAGACAGTTGTAGTGAACCAAGATTTGTTTGCTATCATCAAAATCATAATCCAAAATTAAATTTGTAACATAATATTCCTCCTAGCAGAGGTAGGGGAGGACAAGGTAGAGGTAGAGGTAGAGAATCAGCTCACTTTCCTAGAAATTTTAACACTCAGATTCCTCCTCCCTCACACCTTTACACTTCTTCTGTGACTGTCAAGTCCGACTCTTCAGATGATGAGATGATCGATGTCCCTCATCATTCAGTTCCTTCAACAACCCCAAATTTTGATGGCTATGATTCATTTCCTACCTTTCATATGTATATGATACCTGAAGGTGGATTAGTTGTTAATAGTAATTAAGATGAGGAAGGAGACTTCCAACATCAGACTACTAGCAAGCAACCTCTTCTCCATTAGATTTATGGAATAAGAGTTGAGGAGTTTGTTCATGGATCTTTTAGTACTCCTTCCACTAGTATTGGTGGCCCATTACATACTAGCAAGCACTCTATACCTCAACTATCAAAACATTCAGGCCACCATGACCTAGGGAGTGTGCTTCTTCATCCCATAATATAGGTGCCCCACTGGGTCCTGGGAGTCAGGGTCTGGTGGATATTGCTATGGATATGGAGGTTACAAGTGTCCCTTATTACTTTTTCATTGTTATGGAAGGCTATGTAGAGCGGGGTATCATTCCTTCGACTTGGTCTGATGAAAGAGCTCTACAGCAAGCCCGTGTTAGTCGAACTGATGTCCCCTAAACCAAAGAAGGTGTGGGTTATATGGGGAAGAGTCAGTTTACTCATGCCAATGTTCATTCTGTCTCTCATTCTTCTCCAGTTATTTCTCTTACCAATGAAGAATACCCTGATGATGTTGAGGATAGGGTCCTTAATGCTCAACAAGAGTTTGAAGATGTCACCACTTTTTTCATAGACAAACTGTATGAGGTAAACTTAGGCACTGAATCAAATCCTAGGCATATTTTCCATAGTGCTTAACTATCTGAATCAAAGGCTCAAGATTACATCAAGCTACTCTTAGAGTTTAAAGATTTCTTTACCTGGAATTACGCCGAGATTCCTAATCTAAATTTAGAGGTAGCAGTCCACAAGTTGGCCATTAAGCCTGATGCAGTCCCTATTAAACAATCATGTTATAGGATGGGGTTGAAGATTGAACAACATATGATCGCTGAAACTATGAAGCTCATAGAAGCGGTATTTATTCATGAAGAGAAGTATCCCACTTGGCTTGCCAATATTATTCCAGTCAGGTAGAAGAGAAGATAGATTCTTATTTGTATTGACTTTCATGATTTGAACAAGGCATGCCCTAAGGATGATTTCCCTCTTCCTATGCCTAATCTTACTGTTGATATAGCTTCATCCCATAGTATTTTCTCCTTTATTGATGGTTCATCTGGTTATAATCAAATCAAGATGTCTCCTGAATATGAGAAGTTTTATGTATTTCGCACCCTAATAGGTGTGTTTTGTTACAAGGTGATGCCCTTCGATCTCAAGAATGTCATGGCCACCAATCAACGTAATATGACTATAATCCTCAATGAGATGATACACAAGAAAGTTGAATGCTATGTAGATAATTTGGTGGTCAAAAGCAAGGTCCGTGGAGATCACCTATGAGATTTACAAATTATTTTTAAGTGTTTGCGCAAATATGACTTGAAAATGAATTCTTTGAAATGCACATTCAGAATTAGTGCAGGAAAGTTCTTAGGGTTCATAGTTCGTTATCGAGGCATTAAGATTGATCCTTCCATAATTAAAGCCATAGTGGATTTGAAACCCCTCCTAAAAGTCTTACCCAGTTGAGATCTTTCCAGGGTAAGGTTGCTTTCTTACAGAGATTTATCTCCTATCTTTTTGGTAGCTGTCATCCCTTCGCTGCCCTTGCGAAGATAAATGTTCATTTTCATTGGGATGAGTATTATTAGGATGCCTTTGAGATTATAAAGCGGTACTTGATGAACCCTCTATTTTAGCTGCACCCATTCTAGGGAGGCTGTTGATTCTCTACACTACGACCCTGGATGAATCCTTGGGTGCACTCTTAGCTCAAGAAAATAAGAAAGGCAAGGAAAATGCCTTGTACTACCTCAATAGATGATTGATAGTTGTAGAGCTAAAATATCCAGCAATGGAAAAGCAGCGTTTAATTTTGATCTTCGTGGTGTAGAAGCTTAGGCATTATATGCTTTCGTATAAGGTTAACTTGATCTCAAGAGTTAACCCCTTGCAGTATTTGATGACTCGTACGACCCTTTCCAATAATCTAGAATGCTACTCTATGATCCTACTATAGTTTGACATTACTTTTTTCCCTCAGCTAGCTGTCAAAGGATATGATCTAGTTGACTTTCTTACTGCTCACCCGATCCCTATAGATTCCCCACTCAATGATAACTTATATGATGAACTAATCATGAGTGTGCATGAATAGGAGTACCCTACTTGGGAGTTCTACTTTGAAGGTACTTCATCAATTAATGCTTTACATCCAAACAAAACTCCCATGGTTAGGTAGGTTGGGCCTTATTTTTGTATCCCCTGAAGGTTACACTATTCCTTACATCTATAGTCTTTCAAAACCTCGTACTAATAATGAAGCTGCATACAAAGCTCTGAATTTGGAGTTAGAGTTGGCCATTCAGATGAAGATCATACGGGTGAAGATCTTTAGAGACTCCCAACTAATCATAAATCAAGTAACAGGAGTCTTCAAAGTACTTAAGCCTGAGCTCTTGCCTTATCATGACAAAGCAATGGAGCTCTTGTGCTTAATTTCTAAAATAACTTTGGCTAAAATCCCTCGATTTGTAAATGGTAAAGCATATGCATTGGCCAAGTTAGCAAAGGAATTAGTTAACCCAACGGGCAACCCGTTGTCTATCTTTGTCATGTGTCGTCAAGCTCTGTACCCCGCAGACTTATCTTATCTCATAATATTTGCTATTAAGGAAGAGTCATATTGGAGAGATCCCTTTATTGAGTATTTGAAGTATGTTAGGCTTCCAGATGATCGAACTCTTGCTACTCAGATTAGAAAGAAAGCTCAATCATTCAACTATATAAATAATACCCTATATCAACACTCTTTTGACCAAATGTGGTTACGTTGCCTTAACAATGAAGAGGTTCACAAGGTCATGGGCGAGATATACGAAGGGATTTATGGTGCTCATCAATCCAGTCTTAAAATGAAAGGAAGAATTAAACGCCTTGGTTACCATTGACCGACTATGATATGTGATAATATGAAGCATGCTAGAAAGTTCCACCAATTCCATATTCATGGCACGATTATTCCACCAATTCCAGAATCAAAAGATGTGATATGTTTCTTCCGCGATCACATTATTTACCACTTTAATATTCTACATTGTATTATTTTTTATAACAACTCATCGTTCATAAGTATCAAGATTATCAGATTTGCCTGTCTCCATATCACTAATTGATAATACTCCTTAATCTACTATCCTAAAGCCAATGGCTTGGCAGAGGCATTTAATAAAACTCTCGTGCGCCTGATAAGGAAAATCCTTGTTACAAATAAGCGAGAGTGGCATGATATATTACCCGAGGCATTATGGCCTATTTTACTATATATCATACTCATACTAAGTTTATCCCATATGCTTTAGCCTTTGGGATTGTAGTAGTCCTCACACTTGAGGTCAAGCTCCCCTCACCGTGTATTGTAATCAGTCATAATTTTTCTCATGAAGATAATGCACGACTACGGTTGGAAGAGCTTAATGGTTTAAAAGAGCTTTGTTTATAAGCTTATCAGAACCTCAAGCTATACCATGCCAGTATGGCCCGGTCACATGATCGTCTTGTTCAACCCAGTACTTTTCGGGTTGGCAACTTAGTTTTTATTTTATGCAAGCCTATCATTTCACACCGTCGTTGAAGTGGTAAGTTTGAGCATATTTGGGAAGACCCCTTCACTGTAGACCAAGTCTACAAAGATGATGCTTACCTACTTGTTGTTGCAAATGACGTTCATTTTATGCCTATTATCAATGGGAAGTACTTGAAAAAGTATTATGCTTGAGTTTAGCACTCCGCAGGCGGAGCCTCCTTAACTCCTGAAAGTAACCTTCTTACTTTTTGGAAGTCTGTGTGGCCACAATGATTTGTCCTCTACCATATGATGTTCTTTACGAAGAGTATAAGATTATTCTTAAAGGTTATACGCTAATATGTTGTATCGATATTTTTGCTTATGTCTGTGCACACCAATTGCCTTGGTGCTTGCACATAAAATCCTTGATTTGTCCCCCCCTTTTCAAGGATTTGTTTTTCCCCAATTTCGCTTGTCACCCCCAATGATGGTCTGGGATATCAAAACCAATAATTCAAACCCATTTCTGAGATGTGATACTAAGTAAATGCCCACCTATATTAGTCAGGTGTGGTGGTGTTGATTCACTATCCCTATGTGGATTTCTTTCTTTTAATAATTTTGTTAGAATTGTGTTGTGGACCTCCGAAAGAGAGCACCGCGCGAACTGGTCGATTGGAAGGGACAGATTGGATCGTGCATACGACTAACCATTGAGGATAGGGGCTGTCGCCAACACACCCCAATGGGTAGTAATATACACGACCTAGTCACGGGTTTCCTCCATCCGATACAAAGGCTCGAATGGGGTTTAGTAGATGTGGGGCCAAGTTTCCCACGAGCACAATCCCTGTGGTTAATTACATCCCAAGCCGAAGCCCGAGAAAAGTCTCGATTAAGGATCATACATTATCCTCTCCTAAAGTGGGATTGGCACAATGGTATAGACTAAGAAATCCTACTCAAAGAAAAGAAAGGTTCGAACAGCTGAATCAACATGCATGATTCATACCAGCATTCGGAGGCTCTATGGTACTAAAGAGAAACTAGGAAAAGAAAATCAAGCACTCAATCACATGCATGAGAGAAAAGATGGAATTGGCGTCATCATGTGACGCAGATAAGTAGGATTTATAGTCCCTGAAAGAAAGGGACCTACCTACTATTTTAGGCATACTACGAGACCGAATGTAATAGCCTTGAACCCTGAATCTAGATTGGGCTTAGTGTTCTATGAATACTAAGACCCGTGTCTTAGCTAATGCAATGCAAAACCTGGACTTATCCCGACCTGGATTGGGGAGCCAGCTAACCACCTAATCGCTTTAAAACAATGCTATCCAGTCAATTATGAAAGATGGATGGGAGGTACAGTTATTGGAAATAGGACCGACATCTAGAGAGTTTTCTAATTGGTCCCGAACTTATGTTGGGTAAATGCTCCTAACTAATGCAATTAAATTTTAATTAAATTGATTTCTATTGCAATGCATGCTAGTTAAAATATAAGATCATGAATGCTTTGGATTTTAAAAACAGGCTTAGTTTAAAATAATTTTTAGAAAAGACTGAGTCTCCCTAGGTCCGGCACTTCATCCTCATAGGCCAGATTATCCGGACTCTACCCACAGGCAGGGAGATGTCTTATAAGAAGGAGAGAGAAATACATTAATATGCATGCGACCCCGGACGATTCCGGTAGTTCCCTAGATTCGTTAGGTTTCTATGTTATTTAAACTTTAAAATTTTAGAAATTGGTTATGAGTAGAAAAATTTTTATAATCCTTAAAAGAGCCTAACGCAATCCAGGCTAAAATAAAATCGGCATGCAAGAAAGAAACATAGAAAAATCGGATATTTCTAAGCGCAATCAGGTAAGCACATCAATATAAATCCACAAAAATAATCAACTAAATGTCCATAGGTAAACTGCCCTTATTACAACCCAGGGTATGCAGAAAATAAAGTGGCCGGACACCACTGCCAACGACCCGGATTTCTAAGCCTATGACAGACGCCAACAACTTTGAGTGGGATATTGGGTCTTCAAATCTTTAGTCTTTTGGATATCTTCTCCCTGGACTTCTTGGATCTCTCCTCCTTGGACTCCTTGGATCTCTCCTCCTTGGACTCCTTGGATCCGTCGTGTCTTGAATATCCAAATGAAGATACAATTCCCCCAGTATGGTGGTATTGCCTTTTCTCTTTGGATATCTAAAGCCATCCAGCTCGATCTTCCAAATGGAAGAAGACTCTCCCCTTAGGGATGCCTTCTTCTTTTAGAATCCGAGCTGGATAAGAATATCCCAACTTAAAAGTTATTTTCACAACTCTTAACAATTATTACATATAAATTTACATTTATTGAAAAGCAGTAAATTCTAAATCACCTGCAAGGTTATCCTAATAATCATCCCAAGCAGTAATATATATAAAAAAATAACTCAAACCATTGACCCTGTGCCAAGCCATGCTCTTAATTATGAGGGCTAAGCAGCCCCACCTGTAGCATTTATAATTATTATTCATTTAGCCCTCATTTATTTGGGGGAGCTCAGCAAGCACCTGCATAAGACATCTTTAGAAATCGTGACAGGGCCCCCCTTTTAGAATAGTGTGAGCATGTCCACCTGCACGGAAGAACAGTATATATGCATATAGATCGTTCCTAACCTAGGGGTAAATCTAACGGCCATCACATCACAGAGTGCAGGAAAAGTAAGCAAACACAGCAATTTAATTTTCAAACAGCATGCAATAAAAATATCGAAAAGCTCCGGCACACAGCAGAAAAATAAAACCCAACGGCCTAACCTAAGTCTTGAAGTAGTGCCCTAGCAAACAATGCTATGTGTGTGTAAGGCTTGTGTGGTTTGGATAGATCCTAATATGGGTAGTTAGTTGAAATTATCTAGAGTCAGGTATGTTGAAAATCAGGAAAGGAAAATTTAGTTGAAATTCAAATATTAATGGATTAGGGTACATTTTAGTTAATTTAGTTTGTTGGTCAGTTTTATGAACTTAGGATGATGATATTTGAAGTTAAAGTCATATTAACCAGTTTTGGAAAGTCCTGGGTCCTCCGAGGAATTAGACTAAGGGTCCAAAAAGTCACTATAGAAATAGGCTAGTTTTGGGATTTTTATCACCTTAGGAAAATACTAGACCTTAATACGAGTAGTTATACATGTAGTATACTAAAATCGGAGTTTTCTAGGCAAAGTTATGAATTTTCTAAGTTTCGGGCCCTAAATGAACTACGGTTGACCAAAAAGTTGACTTTCTAATCTAGGCCAGTTTCTGGAAACCTAAAATTTTTAATAAATACTAGACCCTAATTGGATTCCAATGCAAGTGAGTTTGCCTAATTTAGAATTTTCTACAATTAGTTATGGATTTCTAAAGATTGGGTATTTATGGGAATTTTCTAAATTTCCTAATAAAGGGCTGTTTTTATTGTTTTACTCCAAATCAACTCTAAAATTATTGGAATCACTCCCAAAGGTCAAGAATGACCTAATCAGTGTTCCCAAGTGTTTGGAGAGAGTTTGTGATTTTTAATAATTTTTAATGATTTATTAGGGGCAAAATGGTAAATTCCACCTATGGTTAAATTAGGGGTCAACCTGAAGTCAAACTAGGGAACCCTATTTATCTAAGGTTAAGGATCGGATTTTGGTCAGTTTGAGATATTATGGGTAATTTTCTGACCTATAATGCATTTATTGTAATTTTCAGAAGGTCTCAGGGCCTTATTTAGCAGTTTAATTAGGGTTGGTTAATTAAGGGGCCTAAAGACTACTAAAAAATCCTAGAAAATTCTATGATGTTTTAGATGTCACTAAGTTTAAGTTTTGAAGTTTTCATGTCATTCTGGGGTCTATCCTAGTCCCTAGAAAATTTCTAAGTTTGTTAGACAAGTCATTAATTTTTGTCCTTAAGGTGTCGCTACGTTTTATGGGTATAAATCGTGTTTTGAACTAACCCTCAAGGTAATAAATGCATGGGAGTACGAAAATAAAATAAACACACCATGTCCTTAAGTCTAGGAGAGCCTAAGCTAAGTGCTCGTGGTGCGACCTACACATGCAATCTATGAAAAATAAAAGGAAAGACACCTAATGAAGGGATTAGTGAATGCTTGGGACTCAACCATTCACTAACCCACTCCCCCATGATTACTGTTCACATATAGAAGCCAAGTTTAAAATTTCATGAAATAGTGGATCTTCCAAAATTAGGATTTAATTATAAGTAATTTCAAAATAGATTCAAAATACTTATAAATATAAATATACCTTTTTGGAAAATAAAGTAATTAAAAGGTAAGTCAATTCATAATACATAGATATAGGGAGACCCACTGATCACCCAATCGAGGCCTCAAAACAGTTTGAAAATAGTTTGTATCCTGAAAATAATTGTTATAATTAATTACCGATATAAAAAATACTCAAATAATCAAATCCAAACAGTGATCTACCAAAACAGCCAAAATCAGTGACCGGGAATAGTTTCAAAACAAAGTACACATTTTTCTGAAAAGATCGAGGGGTTACAAGTCAAAATCCGACTTAAAACGACGAAGATATGATTTTCCGAAGTTTAAACATAATAAAAGAATATTTTAAAATAGTGTCACTTTACTGTTTTAGAAATATCAGAAAATCTAAACAGAATTTTTACCCAAAATTGATTTCAAACTGTACAGAATTCCAAATACACCCAAAACAAGGTGTTGTGCATCAAAATCCGACTTAAAACGAGAAAGTTTAAAGACAATAATTAAATAGTTTTAAAATAGTGCTATTGGCTGTTTTCAGAATTACTACATACAGATCCAAAAATTTAAAGTAAAACTAGTTCCAGAATGTGCAGAATTCAAATACGCTCAAAACAATGTGTTGTTTGTTAAAAACGGATCGAAAACGAAAAAGTTATGGATTTCGGAAGTTTAAAAGCAATAAAAAAGCTAATTTTAAAAATAGTTTTGAAATAATAATGTTTAAAAATAATTATAGAATAAAATTAATTTAAAATCATAACACCTCTGAAATTTAACACAATTCATTATAATAATAATAATAATAATAATAATAATAATAATAGTAATAATAATAGTAATAGCAATAAACTAGTTTAAAATAATAATGATATTGATAATAAAGCTAATTAAAAATAATAACAAATTGATAATACAAAAATAATAAAAAAAAAGTAAGTTAATAGTTAGAAAAAAATGATAGTGATTATGATAAATAATTATAATTAAATAATAATATAATGATAATTATATAAAAATAATGATTTAAATAATAGTAAAAATAGGTATTTTCACTGTTTTAACAATAATTAAATAAAGACAAAATATTTTTAATTGAAAATAATTTTAGAATAACGGGGACAAAAATACAATCGATTCGAGGTATTATACGAGAAAAATGGATCAAAAATGAATTTTTTATGAATTTTTGAAGTTAAAATAGCTTAAAATTGATTAAATCAAATAAATAATCCCAGAAATTCCTTGGCGCGACAAGTGGCGGAACTGGATTGGTCCCGCAATCATTGTCACTTATCCACGTAGGCTAGGATTGGGATCCGCTGTTTGGCCCAAACACAAAACGGCAAAATTACAGCCGTTGATCTAAAGATCAACGGCTGCGATTTCATGCAGTTCAAAGAACGAACCGAAACCCTAAAATAGAAAAACACCTCGTTCTCTCAAAATACTAGATGGATTCTTATGAAATTTTAAACATATGATCTAGGCAGGTACAGAAATCATGGGAGATGTTTGGATCAACTTATAAAGTGCTTTTCAAAAAGCTATTTAACCCTAAGCATTGTGACCTATTCTAAGGAATTTTGAGAGATCTAACCGTCCAATTTTTGCGTTCTTGGGCTCGTTGGATTTGTTGAAACTTCAGCAATATTTCTCCAGTTTATGTTGAACCCTGGTTCTCCTCGGATCGAGCAGAAATCAGCCCGGAAGGGACGTGGGGCTTGGTTTCGCCGGAGTTCTCACCGCCGGCGACTCGAGCTCGTCGGATCTTGGTTGGGGAAGATGGGAAAACTCTCCAAGAGTGATCACATGAAATATTAGAGGGTTTGGGGGCTTGGAGAGAGAACAAGATCAAAAAGATCCTAAAATAACCTAAGATTTCGATATTTAAATGACCTAACCCTTAGATCTACGGCTAGGATCGAATATCTCATAATTTAGGAGGGAGAATAGCCTCATGAGGCCGTGGTTTGAATTCTAAAACATTCAAGAGGCTTGAATGACATTAATTGGGTCTTAATTGGGCTCTAAATAGGTGATTTTCACCTATTTAAGACATGGTTTGCAAGTCAATGATTGACTTGGTCAAATCAGTCAAGAGGGTCAAGGGAGCCCATGGGTCGAGCCTCGAAGGCATGAAATTGATTTAAAATTAATTTTAGGCTCTTTAGGTCAATTTGGGTCAACCCGGGTTGACCTAGTCAACCAGGTTGACCCACAGCCTAGACCCGGGCTCGATCGACTCCAACCAACTCACTGAACCCACTGGAGGGGGTCTCGAGGTCTAACTTGGTCAATTTAACCAAGCCAAACTCTTCAGGCCCAAGTCGGGGCAAAATCGAAGTCAACATGTGTTCCCTAGTTTGTTCACACAAGCTAAATGTGGACTGAGATATCAAAATTATTGATTAAGACCCTTAAAGGATGTGATACTGGGTCCATACCAACCAATGTTAATGGGAAGTGGTAATGTTGATCCACTATTCGTATATAAATTTCCTTCATAAATTAATTTTGTTATGATTGTGTTCCCCAGTTTCATTCTTATAGCAAATTTGGTCTGGGTTATCAAAACCAATATTTCACTTCTTTGCAACATCTTGTACAATTTCTCTCTCCCTAATTTTGTTCATGTGGTGAACATGGCCTAGGTTATCAAAGCCAACCCTATCTCCCTCTCTTTGTGTTCCAATCATTAGAGGATATTTTCATACGTAAACGTCCCCTCTACCATGTGTTGTCTTTTGATAATATGGGGTGCGCTCAGTCTATGATTGTGAAAAAATAAAAGAAAAAATATAAAAATAAGATAAAAAAGAAAAAAAAAAGAGGGAAGCTCTCAATTGAGCAAAATCGGTTTCCCTTGTCACAGGTGAAACCTGATTTTACTCTCTAAGAGCTCAAATTTGCTTTTTTCTATTGTTTTGATGTGATGATAATATTGCCTAAGGAATTCCACCGGCATTTGGATACTCGTGGTCACAATGATTTCTACCACATGGTAACTAAAAGTTGGCTTAAGAATTCTTTGACAACTTGTTCCTTAAAATTATTTCACTTATCTTTACTTTCTCCCTCACATCCCTATAGAGATCCGTGTTAGGTTGGTGATGAGGTGACTTTTACCTTCTATCTTGCTATTTTGATATGGCCAGGCAAGAAGTTAATTACTTACTTACTTGGTGGGGTGCCTGACATAGTCCTTAGGAGGCATACCCCCCACCCTTGACTCCTTACTCACTATTTCAATATGGTCATGTGAGTATTGAGCTGTTCACATTCATTGTTTCGATATGGTCATGCAGATGTTGAACCTTACCTAGGTAGTGGTGCCCGATAGAGTCCCTAGGAGTCATACCCCACTACCCCTTGATTCTTTACTCCCTATTTTGATATGGTCATATAAGTATTGAGCCATTCACATTTATTGTTTCGATATGGTTAGGCAGATGTTGAATCTTACATAGTTGAGAGCCTAATAGAGTCCCTGGGAGGCATATTTCATTACCCTTTTCACCTTCTATTCTGTTGTTTCAAAATGGTCAAGCAGATAGTTGGTTTACTTTTTAATTGGGCTCCCCATTCACTGTTTCAATATGGTCAGATGAATGCGGACCCTTTCACCTTCTACCCTGCTATTTTGATATGGTCGGATAGGTAGTTGATTTACTTTACCTTTCACTCTTTGTTTCACTATTTTTATATGGTTAGGTGAGCATTGAGTTTGTTCATATTCATTGTTTCGATATGGTTAGGTGAATGTGAGGCACCCCCCTTTTCCCTTTGTTCTCTCCTCGACTCTGCCTTGCTATAGGGTAGGGCAAGGAGAGGCCCCCCATACTTTTTCACCTTTGGTGATCTTTTGTTTGTTATCTTTACCCTACTTCACTTATCAATTTCGTCAACGTCAATAAGAGTGGTTCATTAGTTTGTTCACTGCCCCTATTGGGCGTCTGTTTATTGACCTTATTTTCATCTAGATTTGGGATTAAAGGGTTTGACTTGGTCAAATTGACCAAGCCAGACACCAAGATGACTTCCCTTGTGTTCATTGGGTCAAGCCTAGTCTTTGGAGCCCAGACCCAGGCCCTAGGTCAACCTGGTTGACCAGGTCGATGTAGGTTGACCCAAATTGACCCAAATTCCTTTCCTTTTGATTACAAATCAATTTCATTATTTCTTAGGCTCAATTTACACATCCCTTGGACTCAATAGGTCAGACCCGACCCATTGGGCCTAGAGCTATGCCTTGGGTCAACCTGGTTGACCAGGTTATCCCAAGTTGACCCATTTAGCACAAATGAGCCCAAATGAAATTCAATTCAATTTTAAATATTTCTTTGGCTCAACCCCTACCCCTTTGACCCAATTGACCAAGTTGACCAAGTTAAGCTTTGACTTGGTCAACCTAAGTCTTATTGGGTCAAATTTTACTCATTTAATTCAAATTAAACCTATTTAATGCATTTAAAGCTTTTCAAATGTTCCCTTGGTTCAAATTCCATCCAAATCACCTCCCCTCCATCCTAATTAACCCTATATATGATCCCAAACGTCCATTGGATGCTTAGGAATATAAATAGGGAATTAGGGTTCTTTTTGAGGGACTTTTGCTTTAGGCTCTTTCTCCAAGTGTCCTTAACATGAGATTTTTGGTTTGAGAACTCCCACAACTTCCTTTCACATGTCCCAAGTTGAACCCCACCGGTCAAGGCTGCCGCTGGTGAGTTCTCCGGCAAACCAATACCCAAGGAGTTTCAAGGCACATAACCCACAACAAAGATTCATGCAGTTTTCTGTGATTCAACCAAAGGTTAGTAGGTATGGAATTATCAATTAACCTCGACCAAAATAATACTTCTTTAGTAGTTAAATTTAACTTCATAATCCATTTGGTATTTTTCCCTATTATAGAATTAGCATAAGACGCATCATACACCAAAGCAGTGATAGATTTACCTGAGAAACCAGAAAGTAGCTCTGGCTAATCTTTAATTAATTCAGGAACAATTTAAATTTCAAAAATAATATACAGCAGATCATTAGAGAAATGCTTCTTTAAAACTGACTTATTCCATGCGTCATTAGTATCTAAGATATATGAAATCAATTTGTTTTGAAGCTCACCACTTCTACAAAATTGGCCATTTATTTAAAAATCTATCTAGAATTCAAATGTTGCTTGAAATACTAATCCTTTTCCATTTGCAACTTGCCATTTGATTATTGGTTTTAGGTACTTCGTGTTGAGTCTAGTGAATAGGTTGTTAGACCTAAGTTAATGTCCCAAGGCTACCAAGAGGGGGGGGGGGGGTGAATTGGTATTTTTAACACTTAACCCTCTTTTAAATTTTAGTTGAACCGAAATTAAACTTTTAATGAAATTTTTATAGAAAAATTTTTTAACCACAAATTTTTAAAACAAAAGAAAAATGTGGAAAATAAAAAGCAGTAAAGTAAATGACACAAGATTTATAGTGGTTCGGTCTAAACCAGACCTACATCCACTCCCCAGAGGCACCCTCTGAGTATTGCACTAATACCAATAGTGTCTCTCCTTTTGCACCCACAGCAAGACGGAGAATCCTTTATAAACACTATTTTCACCACTACCCGGTCCGACAGAGAACCGTCGTCCTTTTACACAATACCTAGTGTTGGAAGAGAACCGTCCGTCCTTTCACACTCTCTTAGTATAAGAAGAGAACCCTTCGTCCTTTCACACTCTCCTAGTATGGACAGAGAACTCTTCGTCCTTTCACAGTCTTCTAGTGTGGGCAGAGAACCCTTCGTCCTTTTACACTCTCCTAGTGTGGGCAGAGAACCCTTCGGCTGTTCACACTCTCCAAGTATCGGTAGAGAACCGGATCTCTATGACAGATCTTCTCACTAGAAATCTAGAAGGAAGAAAGAAAAATAGTGAAGTAATCTCAAATCACAAGTTAGAAATCTTACCTTTAAACACCAAGCGAAGCCTTCACGCTCCAGTGGTAGAAATCCTTATTTGAATGCTCTCTCTCACTCTCTCCTTTACTCTTCTTCCAATAGGCACAAAGTTCAATGAGCAAAAAGATTGGGTGGCAGTCAAATTTGAACTATTTATACAAAAGACAAGAAAGACTACCCAAAAACCGCAAGTTTTCAATTTTTTACGCAGTTGATCGTCCCGTACGATCGTGAATCATCATGAATGATTTTATTTAAATTTTTGGAAAATGAACCTTATGTATATTGTTACGAATTATGTTCGTACACCCTAATCGACCCGTACGAACAAAGTTCATCCGGTACGAAATGGTTATTTCATAGGTCAGTTTCCCAAAATTCTTCAGGATGTAACCAATTGACGTAAGTCGGTTCAGTTCATCTTGAGACGAACATAATTCATCCAGGGACAATTTCATACAGAGACCTTCGTTCTGGGATGAAGGTTCATTTCGTTTGGACGAACAGAGCAAGCTTCAATACAGAGACGTTCGTCCTGGGACGAACCATGAATTTCGTCTGGACGAATAGAGCAAGCTTCAATACAGAAACGTTCGTCCTGGGACGAACCATGAATTTCATCTGGATGAACAGAGCAAGTTTCAATACAGAGTCGTTCATCCTAGAACGAACCATAAATTTCGTCCTAACGAACAGTGGAAAGTGAGAATCCCGAGACGTTCGTCCCGGGATGAATATTAAATTAGTCTTGGATGATTAGGACTTAGAAAAATTTTCTCCCCCGCCTGTTCGATCCATTGCTCTTCTTAGGGGTAATTTACATGATCGTCCCGTACGAACTATGTTCGTCCCGTACGATCAGTTCACAAAAATTGTTCCCCAAGTGTGTATTTTTTGATTTTTCAATTAATTACAATCACTCCCTCTCATTTCAAAAATTATGAATATTTATTGAATTTGATTACAAGTCTTCATATCTTGGAGTTGATTTTCCTAAAATATTAGTACACACTAGAGCAAAAAGAAATCTTCAAAAAAATATTAGGAGATAACAACACATAAAATAATAATATTTGGAATCATCAAAACTATACTAGTTGCAAGAATGTAAAACATGCAAATAGCAACTTTCCTAACAATCTCCCCCTTTTTAATGATGGCAAAATAATTATTATTTGTATTATTTGAAATTCTAAGAATCTCCTAAACTCCCCCTGAAATGATGAACTCATGAAAATAAGAAGGCATTTGAATTAAAAAAATATTATTTTTCAAAAGCTTTTATACAACACAAAACAAAACAAAAACAATCAAATACACATACAAAAATATACAATAAAATAAATAAAAAACATAAAAATACACAAGACACGAATACTCAATAAAAAAAATATAAAAATACACAAGTCACGAATACACAAGACACAACAAACAATTTCTCCCCATTTTTGACAACATTAAAAAGTGAAGAAGAAAAAGAATGATAGAAATGTAAGTAGAAGTATGAAATTCAGTTTATAATTTAATCTTGAAAGTGATTGAAATAAGATATGCAAATAAAATTAAGGCATTAGAGAAATCATAGAGATTCATATAATTGAAGAAGTGTTATAACATAGAGAATAAAAAGAATTTATCAAAGGCATGTGTCAATTTAGACATTAAGATAAAGAAAATCATTGCACGAGGGATGAATAAAAAATTTTATATTTCACATTTCAATGTCAAATATAAATGAATATAAGATCAATTTGAATTAAGAGATTGAAAGAGTTTGAAAAGAAAGAATTACCACATGTGGCGCTTTGCGCATCTTGTTTAGTTTTTTTTTTATTTGGCACATTTTTGTGCATTTGTTTACTGTGGGCTTATTTTATGCCTCTTTTTGTCATTGCAAATTTTTTGCACAACTCTTTTGATTTTTATACATTTGTACACTTTTCAAGAGTAATTGAATTCTTTCCAAAGTCAATAATCTAAGATTTCAAAATTTTCTAAGTGCATAAATACTATTTGAAAAGAGAAATACAAAATAAGAAAACATCTAAAATGAAATAATAATATTAGTGCTAGAATAGTCTAAATAAGAGACATGGAATTGAAATTTCTAATAATATCAAGTTATAAGCATTTCTTAATTGTAGAATAATTATATTTTCTAATGAAATTAATTTTAATTTATAATTTAAATAAGGCACTATTAAGATTAAAAAAAATTGAAAGTCATAAAGTCTAACACACATTTCCAAAACATTAGACAATAAAACATTGGAAGATATATTAATATTGAATGAAACTGTTATAATTTGAAGTACACGATATCAATATCAACAATATTAAAACAAGAAAAATACAATAATCTAAAACACATCACAAACACATGAACTATAAAGAGACACTAAACAAACACTTTAATCATTCTGAAGGACCCTGATCTGGAAGAGGAGGAGGTGGTGCTGCACCAAAAAAGTTGAAATAACTGCTCATCACAAACATATTGGAATTAATGGAATTAATCTGTTCACGCATGAATCACATATCTTGATTGTACTGAATGTCTTGCTGCTGTAGATAAGTTTCAATTTGATCAAACCTTTGATCAAAAGGAGCCTCTAAGTTGTTAAATATTTGTACCAAATCCTGATAATTTGGTTCAGCAGCATGTGAAGGTTCACCCTCTTCTTCTGTTTCACTCAATACTACATGAGGTTTGCTGGGCTCTTCCTTATTGAAGATAGCCTTAAAGGAACCGTCGTTGTAGTAGAGTGGTTCTTCAAAGTCTTTATCTGGATGAGTTAAATCATACTTCTTTTCTAAAATGAAGGCAATCAGATGGCCTAAGGCTATGTTCTTCTTCCTTTTATGATCTACATGACCAATTTCAGAGAGACCATAAATGTAGTCAATTAGGAGTTGGGCCTCATCTATAGGTTGTCTGGTCATTATCAAATAGGTAACTATAGAGAGAAGTGGGGTGATGTTGACTCTATCACCAGCTTTAGGTATAATAGAAGATCTTAGTACATGCTGGATGATTTGGGCATTAAGAACAAAAGTGGCTACTTTAGGTAAATGATCCTTAACTCTTATTCCTCTAAGAATACGGTTAACTTCAGTCCAATCAAAACTAGTGGTGAAAAAGGTGTGTGCTCTTATGCCATCAGTCCTTAAGTTTAAGAAGATACCAAGGTCAGCCTTGGTGATTTTAATTTTCTTTTTGAAAACAAAAGAACTGATAACAGAGTGGTCGGAGTTGAATGACATGTTTGCCAGAAAATAGTGGAAGATTTCTTTATTGTAGAAGTGAACTAAAGTGAGGATCAAACCAAATTGAGTATGGGCAAACAAGTGCATTACCTTGAAAGTTAATTGATCATGTAGGAGAATTCTAGATGGAGTGATTTTTGCAGAGACAAACCTAGGAAAAGATTCTTCATTGGCTCTTGACAGGAAGTTTTTGGATGTATTACTAGGAGGACTCTTAGCCAAAGTCTTTTAGCGCTTGCTAGAACTTGCCATTGAAGGATTTGAAAAGATGAAAGCTTTGAAAGAGATGTGTGAGAGTGACTGTTCAGTAAAAATTGCCGTCAATTTAAAGAAAAATGACTATTCGTACCAGACGAAATTTCATTCGTCCGGTACGAATTTGATTCGTCCCCGTATGAAAATATTTAGTATGGACGAACGAGTGAGTTAAAAATTAACGGCTTTTCGTAATCACACAATTTACGAAGCGTCCTTTCGTACAGACTTTTGACCAAACGATCGTACAGATGAACACGTGTTCGTACAGACAATCAAAAAATTAACTCATTTTGATGGCAGTTGAAAATCGTTCTTATCCGTTCAACTGCTGCATTTAATCGTCCTGACGCTTGAGAAAAAATATTTCATCCTAGACGATCGTGAGGATCGTACAAACGAACTACATTAAAAAATGCTCTTAAGACTGTTTGAAATCATGCAGATTGACATTTTACACACATCGTCCCGTACAAAAATTTTTTGTCCCAGATGATTAACAAAAATTTTTTGAATTTTTGTATTTTTATCAAAGAAAACCAAAATAAACACACAAAACATAATAAACAACGACAAATGTACATACTTTAAATAAAAATCACTCAAAAATAAACAAAAACCACAAAAACAAAATCATAAAAACATAAACTACGAAAACAAAACATCAATGTTGCAAAGACATTTTTATTTAAGCATTTAAATCAACCCCAAGCCTTGTTCTTAATGCACTGAAAGTATCAAAGGCTAAAGGTTTTGTAAAAATATATACAAGTTGATTTTCAGTTGAAACATAGGTAAGTTTAATTTCTCACTTGGATACATGATCCCTTATGAAATGATGCCTTATGTCAATGTGTTTGGTTCTTGAGTGTTGAATAGGATTTTTGGAAATGCAAATTGCACTAGTATTGTCAAACAGTGAAGGTCTAGTAATAGAGTAACCCTCAGGTGTATTTCGGTTTCAAAATGTAGCCATCTATGTTAATCAAAAAGTAGTTTAAACTTATAATTTTGAAACGACGCTCTGATACCACTTGTTGAGTCTAGTGAATAGGTTGTTAGACCTAAGTTAATATCCCAAGTCTACCAAGAGGGGGGGGGGGGGGGTGAATTGGTATTTTTAACACTTAATCCTCTTTTAAATTTTAGTTGAACCGAAATTAAACTTTTAATGAAATTTTTATAGAAAAATTTTTTAACCACAAATTTTTAAAACAAAAGAAAAATGCGTAAAATAAAAAGCAGTAAAGTAAAGGACACGAGATTTATAGGGGTTCGGTCTAAACCAAACCTACATCTACTCCCTAGAGGCACCCTCTGAGTATTTCCCTAATATCAATAGTGTCTCTCCTTTTGCACCTACAGCAAGGCGGAGAAGCCTTTACAAACACTCTTTTCACCACTACCCGGTTCGGCAGAGAACCGTCGTCCTGTTACACAATCACCAGTATTAGCAGAGAACCGTCCGTCCTTTCACACTCTCTTAGTGTAGGCAGAGAACCCTTCGTCCTTTCACACTCTCCTAGTGTGGGCAGAGAACCCTTCGTCCTTTCACACTCTCCAAGTGTGGGTAGAGAACCCTTCGGCTGTTCACACTCTCCAAGTGTCGGCAGAGAACCGAATCTCCTTGACAGATCTTCTCACTATAAATCTAGAAGGAAGAAAGAAAAAGAGTGAAGTAATCTCAAATCACAAGTTGGAAATCTTACCTTTGAACACCAAGCGAAGCCTTCACGCTCCAGTGATATAAATCCTTCTTTGAATGCTCTCTCTCACTCTCTCCTTTACTCTTCTTCCAAAAGGCATGAAGTTCAAAGAGCAAAAAGATTGGGTGGCAGTCAAATTTGAACTATTTATACAAAATACAAAAAAAAATATCTAAAAATTGTAAGTTTTCAATTATGTACGCAGTGGATCATCCCGTACGATCGTGGATCGTCCTGGACGATTTTACTTAAATTGTCGAAAAACAAACCTTATGTATATTGGTACGAATTATGTTCGTACACCATAATCATCCCGTACGAACAAAGTTCGTCCGGTACAAAACGATTATTTCATAGGTCGGTTTCCCAAAATTCTTCAGGACGTAACCAACTGACGTAAGTTGGTTCAGTTCGTCTTGATACGAACATAATTCTTCCTGGGATGATTTCATACAGAGACCTTCGTTCTGGGACGAAGGTTCATTTCGTTTGGACGAACATACCAAGCTTCAATACAGAGACGTTCGTCCTGGGACGAACCATGAATTTCGTCTGGACGAATAGAGCAAGCTTCAATACAAAGACGTTCGTCCAGGGACGAACCATGAATTTCGTCTGGACGAACAGAGCAAGCTTCAATACAGAGACGTTCATCCTGGGACGAACCATGAATTTCTTCCTAACGAATAGTGGAAAGTGAGAATCCCGAGACGTTTGTCCCGGGACGAATATTAAATTCGTCCTGGATGATTAGGACTTAGAAAAATTTTCTCCCCACCTGTTCGATCCATTGCTCTTCTTAGGGGTAATTTACATGATCGTCCCGTACGAACTATGTTCATCCTGTACGATCAGTTCACAAAAATTATTCCTAAGTGTGTATTTTGTGATTTTCACTCAATTACAATCACTCTCTCTCATTTAAAAAAATTATGAATATTTGTTGAATTTGATTACTAGTCTTCATATCTTGGAGTTGATTTTTCAGAAATGTTAGTACACACTAGAGCAAAAATAAATCTTCAAAAAAATGTTAGTAGATAACAACACATAAAACAATAATATTTGGAATCATCAAAACTATACAAGTTGCAAGAATGTAAAACCTGCAAATAACAACTTTCCTAACACTTCGCACCATCATTAATAATTCGCCATGCCAAAGAAGAGCTTATTCTAATGTCTTCATTCCAAATGTCCATCACATATTTTGTCACAATAACTTTCCCAAGAGTAGGATTTTGATTTTGAATGAAATTCCACATGATGCCAGCTCTTAACGGAACTTGACTTTTAGCAGCTCCTTGAATGTCAAGCCCACCTTGATTAATTGAAGTACAAAGAATATTCCAAGAGATATAATGTAACCCATGTCTTCCTTGTTCCTTATGCCATTAGAAATTCCTACAAACCATCAATATATTATAAAATACTCTTTGGCACCAAAGAGTGGGTCATAATGAAAGAAGAAATAAAAGAATATACAGTTTTTATCAACAAATTTTTTTCCAGCCAATGATAATGAACGAGATCCCCACATGTTAAGCTTCTCCGTTGCCTTATTCAGCACAGTTTGAAAATCTGCTGCTTTTAACCTCCTTGGGGCTATCTTTTACACCAAGGTAAGTGATTTCAGCAACTTGACAGTAGGAAAGAATTTTGTTTAACTTTCTTTGCCTTCTTCTCGAAACAGACTTCCCATATAACACCATAGATTTCTTAACATTGATAGTCTATCCTATCCAATTACAATAATATGTTAAGAGTTTAATAATGAGCTCTGCATTTTTCTGAGAAGCTTCAGCTACTAATAAAACATCATCAGCATACAACATATGAGAAACCTTTGCAGTATTTGGAGCAATTCGAATCCCAAGATTACCGCCTCTATCATGAATAACTTTTGATAGCAACTCAAAATAAAGAATGAAGAGACAAGGAGATAATGGGCATCCATGTCTAAACCACATTCAACATTTATCCAATTACTCGTCTTCCATTGATAACATAGAGAATTTAGGAAAACTTATATTTGGATAATTAATTTAATCATCTTTTCCGAAAATCCCATAACAAATAAAATATGTTTTAAAGTTTTGCAAGACATACTATAATATGCTAGTTCCATATCTATTTTAAGTAACATATACCTTGTATAAGCTTTGGAAAATCTGAATTTATTAACAACCTCTTGATCGAGCTGAAAGACAATTATCAGAAATAGATCTTCCTGGAACAAACACACCTTGATGTTCAGAGATAATCCTAGGAAGACACTCCTTCACTCTATTCAAAATCATACATGCCACCATTTTATAGATTTTTTGACATAAGCTTATGGGTCTAAACTTAGTCACATATGAAGCATTAGAAACTTTAGGAATCAGAACCACCAATATTTCTTTCCAACAATCAGGCATAATGTCGGAGATAAAAAAAGTCTCAATAGCATTCCACAATTCAATATTAATGATACTCCAGAAAAATTTAAAGAAGTAATCATTAACTCTGTCATTATTATTTTCCATCTTCATCACAGTAGAAAAAAGTTCTTATTTCTAAATATCTGAAACTAACATCTGCTCCTCCTTATCGTTATTAAGTTGATGGTATTCTTTAACATCTGATAGATTTCTGATTATAGATTACTAAATTGAACAAATTAATAAGAAGAGGACAATGCTTCGAAGAAACTCTAGGTAAGTGTTTGATAACCAAAAAAGGAATATGAGATAAAGCTATAGAATTTAGACAAATTCTATCTAATCTCTCCCAAATCCAAACGAGACCTTCATCTCTTGTGGCCCTTGTGAGAAAATGAATCTTTTGCCACATTTCTTTTCACCTTTGGAGAGAATACAATTAAAATCATCTCCAATAATACAAGGATTATCATTAGAAGAATAGATTTCTATCATATTCCACAAGTTTCTTCATACAAATCCTTATCACCATAGACAATGGCTACCATCCAGGTAACTCCATTAGGAGCTTTTAAGTTACCAATGATGCATTGATTGGAATAATTAAGAATAGTGGATGCAGAATTTTTTATTTTCCACAATGCAAGAATACCTCCAGAAGTGTCTCTAGCATTAACATGAAAAAAATTCCAATCTATACCAATAATCCTTCTAACTTCATTAATATCAACGGAATTTAATTTAGTTTTCATAAGACCAACAAAAAAATACCATTATCTACAACCAAACTTATCAAATAATATGAAGCATCTTTTTTCTTCCCTCTCCTATAATTCCAAAAAATTAATGAAGACATTTAAGAAATCAATGGGGAAGAGCCCCCAACGCCTTCATGATTTCCTTCACTCCTACCTCTAAGGTGGTCCTTGATAGGACCATATAAGCTCAAATCTTTCTTTGATTTTTTCTTCTTTTGACCAACTTTGGAAGACGAATGATTCTTATTCTCATGAAAACCATTAATTTTATTAGATATATTCTTAGAAGAAGGAATAATAGCAGAAGAATTACCAATATTATCTTTGGTAGAAGAATTTGATATCAACTTATTTGAAATGTCTTCAGCATCATCAACTTTTGACTGATCCGATTGAAATTTATCCAGAACCTTATCCTTATTTGTGATTTGGTCTTTATTCTTTTAAGAAATAACTAATTTCGAAACAGAATATGAGAATCCACCAGTGCCCTTCTCATAAACCTTTTTACGGACCGAAACATCATCAACAGCTGGAGCATTGTCCACCTTGTTGAGGTCTTCTTTATCAGCATTATCAGTACTTGACTTGCCACCTTCAATAGAAAGGGATTTTGAAATCACAACTTTAGTATTGTAAAGATCATCAGATTTGAAGGGATCAGATTTGTGTAGATCAACTGGAATTCCTTCTACAATCTTATTATGCTCCCTATATCCTTGTACAGCAGCTGCTCCTTCAGATTTGTCTGCAGGAGAAATGACAACTTCATTAGTAACACTATTCAGCCTCTTATCCCCTCAGAACAAGCTAGCAGATTCCGTTTTGTCATATGGCAATGAATTTATCTTCACAACATCACTTATTGAAGGATTAATTGAATTTTTCGTCCTGAACATCTTCTGACCTCCATTATGATTCTGTCTAGCTAGAAATGATCTCTTCTTCCTACCATAATTCACGTGAACCAAAGGTCTATACGAAGAGCTTATATCATTTTCATTCTGAAAAGCATTTTCAGACCTACTCTGCTTAGATTTACTAGCCTCATTCACAGATTCCTTGATAGGAAAAGTTCTATGTAAGCAATCATTTCTTACAAGGCCAATCCTTCCACAGTCATAGCAAAACATCGAGATCTTCTCATACCCAGTTCTTTGGAAAAAATGCCCAAACAATCCTTCAACCCAAACTCCAAAATGAAGTTGGTTATCCAACCCAACCCGAATACATACTCTTGCAAATTCTCTCCTCCCCCATTGAAACATATTGCCATCTAACATTAATGGTTTTCCCACTTTAGAAGCAATTCTTGTCACATTTATCTCATCCCAACATTGCAAGGGTAATCGAGGCATTCTAATCCACACCGAATATGATAGTCCTTTCATGGAAGAAGGAGAAAAACTAGGCGACCATTTATTAAGTCCAATAATATGCCCATTCACATACAATGGACCTCCTGTAAGAACTGATTCCATAGTTTCAGATGATTGGAACGAACACAAAACCCATTCTATCCCAAGAACAGTAAGATGAAATTGACCAAACTGTACCCATTGACATCTCTTTATCAGCAACATATTCCCTTACCACATTCGAACAATCATCTCCCACATTCAAACCATCATAAAAATCCTTCCTGTTATTATGAATAATCATAGCCACAGAATCCATTGTCAAAGATTTCTTATTCGGGCCAAGCTCAAAAATCAACTCAGTATTATAGTTAAAATTGCCAAATCTGTTCACAAAAATCTTCATGTTTGAAGAAAAGGTCTCATGATCATTGGACCTCATAAGAGATTTTGACGGCAACTCAGACGAATTAGGAGTTTTAAAAACCAAATCATGAGCAACATATTTCCCTTTTCCTTCCACAGGAAGATTTTTCTTTACCACATTAGCCAAATTTTCCTTGATCACCGGAGGGTCTTCCTTAGATGATCTTTTGAAAGAACATTCTTTTGAATCCAACTTTTCAACATTAGAGCGAATACGATTTACTTCACTATGAGCAATGTTAATTCGATGGGAATGAACCATCGGAGTCGATGGCACAGATGGGCGGCAGCCATCTGTCGTCATACCCGAACTTCCCGCTAGAAGAGTGGAATTCAGAAAAAGAAATTTTGAAACAGGACTTTCTCTCACTAAACAGGACATTAAGAACGTGTTCATTGGTTATTATAAAAATGCATTTTTTCTATTAATTATTATTATATTTTTTTCTTTTGTTAAAAACATCCCATAGAGTTCAATTGGAGATTTCCTGCTTTTGAGTTAACAAAGAAAAATAATAAGATGAAGGCTTCGTTTGGGACAGTTTTTTTATTGCTTTCTAAAACGGAGTTTTAGTACAAAAATAAAAAAAATTTACTAAAACTCCGTTTTAAAAAGCAATAAAAAAGCCATCCCAAACGAAGCCGAAGTCTTAAGCGTTTTTTTTTTTAATTTTTTTGAACTTCTGTTGTTTATTTTTCTGCTTGTTAAATTGGTGAATACTTTCACACAATTATTGGTCTTAATAGAGCCTCATTTATCATCATCTTTCACTTAAAAGAAAAAAATCACAATACTCCTTTCTTTTTTTGCATGAAGTAAATAGAAAAGGTCTTATTAAAGATAAATAAAAAAGATATATATATATATATATATATATATATATATATATCAGATTGGAGATAGAACCATAAAAGAGAGTTCAATGGTTCGACTGGGTTTGAACTGGGGTCAAACTAGATGGTGCAATAAATATAAAAAATGTTTAAATGATAAAATAATAGTATAATAATTATGAAATGATATAATTTTTGGTCTAATAAATAAATAAATTTATACATAAATAACATATTTAATAATTTATATTTAAATATAAGTAAGTATTAATTTATGTTATATATTTAAATATAATAAATTACTAATTTTAAATTTAAATGTAAATATCCTAATAATTGATTTTAATTCACATTTAATAAACATTTAGTTCATATATAAATATATAAATTTAATATAAATAATTTCTTATTTGTATTATATAATTAGATATAATTTACAACTATAAAATGTTTATAAAATTTACTTTGTAAAATTATATTTATAAAATAATATAACATTATTTATAATTAATAAAAAGATAAAAATTTAGTTTTTATATTATATAATAAATAACTAAATAAATAAATTTAAATAGTATTACTAAAAATAAATATTATTTAATTTATAAAAGTTAACTAAATGTTATGTTTAAAAATATCTAGTTTATATAATTAATATGAGAAATTCATTTTAAGTTTTTAGTCTCATATCATCTAGACACTTTAGGTTAATTTTTTTTATATCTTTTTGTGAATTGAATTAGTAAAGAAGTCACATGGATTGTAATATCGTCTGAGTAAGCTTTGTTGGATTTTTTTTTTTAAAATATTATTTTAACAAATTTAAAGTTATTTCAAATATAAATTTAATCAATTTATTTATTTTTACTTATATAAAATAAATAATTATTGAACCAACCAGCTTTTTAAAACTAGGCCTCCTTCACCAGTTTAGCTATCGAACCGCTGGATCAAACTGGTTTTAGTCAATTCATTGAAAAGCCAATTTTAGAGAAAATGCAGACCTGCTAGCCTACCAATTCTATGTTTGAACTATATATATATATATATATATATATATATATATATATATATATATATATATATATATATATATATATATATATATATATATATATATATATATATATATATATATATATATATATATATATATATATATATATATAATGTTTCACTAGAACTTCATTTGGGCTAGCATTCTTATTACTTTGCCTTTTAGAAAGTAATAACAGTTTCTGTTCGATCAATGTTTTTTTTATTGTTTACAAGAAATTCTTGTACAAAGAAGTTGTTTTTGACAGAACTTAAAAAAAAAAATATTTTCTCCACAACTTTACAACCACCATTACAAAAAGCTACCATCGTCCCAAAATGGATCCTAAATTGTCCTATAACATGTCAATTTTTATTAGTCTAATGCATTGTGTATATTTTGTTGATTCTTGTTGAATCTTGAATGGATTGTTAAACCTAAGCTTATGTCCCAAGGCTAATAAAGAAAGGGGGTTAATTTGTAATTTAAAAAATTTTCTTAGATTTTAAAATTTTAAAGTGATTGATTAAAAAGGCAAGTTAATTAAAGTTTCAAAAATAAAACTTTTCAACCGCAGAATTAAAATAACTTGCAGTAAGTAAGCAGTGGAAATTAAAACGACACAAAGATTTATTGTGGTTCAATCAAACACGACCAACATCCACTCCTTGAAGACTCCTTTAGGTATTGCACTATTACCAAAGTAACTCTTCTTGTACCCCACAGCTAGGCGAAGAAGCCTTTACAAAACTCTCTTCCACCAATCTCTGGTGCGGTAGAGAACTGTCGTCTTTTCACACCCTCCAAGTGTAGGCAGAGATCCTTCATCCTTTCACACCCTCCAAGTGTAGGTAGAGTACCTTTAGCTATTCACACTCTCTAAATATCGGCAAAGAACCATCGTCCTTTCACACCCTCCAAATATAGGTAGAGAACCTTTGTCCTTTCACAACCTCCAAGTGCAAGCAGAGTACATTCAACTGTTCACACTCTCCAAGTGTTGATAGAGAATCGTCGGCTATTTACACTCTCCAAGTGTCGGCAAAGAACCGGATCTTCTTCAAAGATCTTCTAACGAGAAATCTAGAAAGACAAGAGGAAGATTGAAAAAAAAATCACACAGAGATCCTTACCTTTAAGTAAACTTGTGAACTCTTCACACTCCACTAGCAAAGAAATCTCTCTCAAATACTCTCTCACACTCTCTTCTTCAATTGCCCTTGAAAAATCATGAAGTCGGCAATTTTTAACGTCAGTCTTTAATTGACCTTTTATACAAAAGATACGAAAAACTATCCAGAAAACTAAAATTTTCAATTTAAAGCGTTCACAATCGTACAGTACGATCGTATGTCCGTACGTATGAACCTGTTGTGAATCAGTACAAAATCATTTCACAGTCAATCATCATCCGGTATGAACTAAGTTTGTCCGGGATGAATAGTTAGGAAATTTGAAATTTCTTATGTATGAAATGTCAGGACGAAATGAGCGAGAACAGACCCAAGACATTCGTCATGTTATGAAACGGGGATCATCCCATACGATCCATGCTTAAAAAAAAAATCGTGTGAGAACAAAATAGAGGTGTTCGTCCCTATACGAAAACTGGGATCATCCCGTATGATCTTCGTGCAAGAACAAAACAGAAGAGTTCATCCCTTTACGAAGACTGAGATTGCCCCGTGCGATCTTCGTGCGAGAACCAAATAAAGGCATCGTCCCTATACACAAATTGAGATCACCCAGTACGATCCATACTTAAAAAAAATATTTTCATTTTTGTTCGTTCAATTGCTCGTCAGAAAAAATAACTGACCAGATCGTCCCGTATGAAGTGATATCGTACAATACGATCAGTTTAAAAATATGAATTTTAAACTCCCCCAGTGTGTGTGTGCTCAGTTACTCAATTACAATCAATCTCTTAGACTCAATAAAATGAAAAATATAAACTTCAATTATAATAAACTTTAAACTTATCTTGATTTGAAGTCTTGAACAATACAGAGTATGATTTTCTTAAAATGTTAGTATACATAAGAGCAAAACAATTCTTCCAAAATATGTTAGGAAAAATAATAATCAAAACAATAATATTTGGAATCATAAAAAACATATAAGTAGCAAGAATATTTAATATGCAAAATTAAGGTAGAATGATCCTTTGGCCTTGCAATTAATTCTCAAACTTCATTTTTTATAAATTGATTTAATTCTTCTTGCATAGCCAAAATTTAAAATTCATCCGAAAGTGCTTGACTTATATTTATGGGTTCTATTATTGAAATAATGGCAGAATGATTGACTTCTTTTATTAGTCCACGCCTAGTCCTAACACCCTCACTAGGTTCACCTAAAATCAATTCCTTAGGGTGATTTTTAGAAAATCTCAAATCTCTAGACAACTGGTTTTTTAACTCCAAATTTTCTTTCAAATCAACTTTCTCAATCCTTTGGGAGTTATTTTCTATTTCATCCTCTTCCAAATTTGGCTCTTCCAAAATTTCATATTCATCAAATACAGCATGTGTGGCTCCTCAATTACCAAATATTTTTTGTTAAATACTTTATAAGATTTTCCAACACTAGAGTATCCAAAAAAAAAATTCATTGATCTGATTTTGGATCAAATTTTTCTAAGGTTGATTTTCCATTATTATGTATGAATACCTTACATACAAAAACATGTAAATATGACCAATTATGTGTTCTTCTCTTAAGAAGCTCATAGGGTATTTTATTTAATTTCGATCTGATGTTCATCCTATTTAGGACATAACATGTAGTGCTAACCGCTTCAACCCAAAAATATTTAAGAAGTGAATATTCTGCCAACATGGCTCGAGAGGCTTCTATTAATGTTTTGTTCTTTCTTTCGGCTATACCATTCTACTTAGGGGTCTAGGTGCAAAAAAATTATGATTAATTTTTTTTTCTTTACAAAAATCCTCAAAATTTTTATTTTTAAATTCACCGCCATGATCATTTTGGATTGTTAAAATCTCACATTCTAGTTTCCTCTGTATCCAAGTCAAAAAATCTTTAAACTCCTCAAATGATTCACTCTTATGATATAAGAAATTTACCCAAATGAATCTTGAAAAATCATCTACAATCACAAATCCGTATACCTTCCCTCCTAGACTTAATGTTCCAACCAGTCCAAAAAGATCCATATGTAAAATCTCCAAACATTTATTAGTTCTAAGATCTTTATTGGACTGAATAGAGGACTTCACATGTTTTCCTAATTGATATGCATCACAAAGATGATCCTTAGTAAAGTTTAGTTTTTGTATACCTATAACCAATTCCTTTTGGATAATTTTTCTAAGATTTTTCATGCTAGAGTGATAAAGTCTCCTTTATCATAACCATTATTCATCAAAAAGGATTTTCAAATAGAAAGTATTAGGAGTTTTAATATAATTTAATTTAGCATATAAATATTATTTATCCTTAAACTATGCAAAACATCATTATCATTTAGGCTTAATATACAGTTAGTAGGAAAAATTTTTACACTATATCCTTTATCACATAGCTGGCAAATACTCAACAAATTATGCTTTAAGCCTTCTACAATTCGCATATTTTCAATGAAAAAATTTTGCAAGTTTTCAATCATACCTAATCCAACCACTTTCCAAGTGGTGTTATCTCCAAGTATAACCCTGTTTCTACTTCTGACTTTCAGCGATATAAATTGCTTAGTGTATCCAGTCATATACTTTGAGCAACCATTGTCTAGGTACCAAATGCTCTCACGAGGCATTGTATCAGAGCATGTCTGCAAAAATATCAAATGTTAGACTTGGGAATCCAAACAAGTTTGGGTTCTTCTTTTGGCTATTTAAAGACAGATGCATATATGATATGACTTGAGTTATGCATCTTAGGTTTTCACACTAAATGAGTTTTTCTATTCAAAGTATAAGTGTGTGCTATACTGCCACAAGAAAATCATTTTGCTCTAGGAAATAGATTTCTTAATCTTCTATAATTACTCTGTCTCTTCCTGGGTTATAAAAATTTTAGATACAAAATAGGATTAGTAAAGTCTTCAAGTGTTGGTGATTTCCTATTTTCCTCGAGAGCTTGCACTTTCAATTTCAAAAATATGTTTAAATATTATACATTCTTACTATAATTCAAATGATGCTCTCTATTTTTAGATTCATCCTTAAAATTTTTGAATTGTTTTTTCAATTTAATATAGGATAAATTTAAAATTTCATTTTTCTTATTCAAGTCATCAAATTCATCAAGTAAGCTCATGTGGTTGTTATCTATCAATACATGATCTTTCTTAAGGATTTCGTATTCACTTTGCAATTCTTGTAATTCTAAATTCAGACTAGCATGGATTTTTTTAACTTCCTATATGCGTCATAAATCCTTTCAGAAACTTCTAACAGTTCAGCATAGGTTAAGTCACATAACTCTTCTTGATCTGACTGATCAAGATTATCGTCCATTAAGCACAAGTTGATGACTTTCTCCTCCTTTTCTGTTTCTGACAAATTTGAAGTTGAGTCCACCCAAAAAACTCTTTGAAATATCTTATTGCCCTTCTTCACATTTAGTTTTTCCTCTACTTTCTCCTTTCTAGGAGTGGCTTTTAGATTTGGGCAATCCATTTTATATGTCTAGATTTTTTGTATTGATCATAGCAAATCACATCATTAAAAATCTTAACAATTTTATTAAATTTATCTCTATTCCACTGTTGACGTCTCCTCTACTTTCTTTTAAGAAAGCTCCTGAATTGCCTAGTCATCAAGGCAATGTCATCCTCATCCTCAGGTTGTGATAAATCACTCACCGACTCTTCCACTTTCAGTGCAATATTCTTCTCCTTTTGTTGTTCTCCTGCATCAATCTTTCTTTGACTAATTTCTTGCTCGTAAGTAATTAGTGATCAAAGAAGATTGTCAATAGAGTAAACATTTAAATCTTTTGACTCTGTAATATCAGTTATTTTAACATCATATGCAGTAGGCAAACAACGAAGAATTTTATTAACCATTTCTGCATTCGTTAGTTCCCTACCTAATGCATACAAAGAAGTTACTATCTGAGTGAATCTTGTGTACATGACAGAAATAGATTAGTTGGGTTTCATGTGAAATAATTCATAGTCATGTAACAAGATGTTTAGTCTAGATTGCTTTTCTTTGTTAGTTCCTTCGTAAGTAATACAAAGTCTATCACATATGTCCTTTCCACTTTTGCAAGTAGAAACTTGCATATAGTCTTCTGACTTAAGTGTATAAAAGAAACTGTTTAAATATTTTGCATTAAGTTGTTCTAAGTCACGTTCTTCTACAGTCCAATTTATAACGAGTGTTTCAACTTTAATTCCATTAACTAATCTAATTAGTTTTGTATACCATTCTTGTACTAAGATCCACATACAATAATCTAATGACTATAAAAATGTAGATATGCGTATTTTCCAAAAATTGAAAGGAATGTTATCAAATAAAGAAGGTCTAGTGATTGAGTAAACTTCTGGTGCATTCCAGTTTCCAAAAGTAGTCATGCTCATTTTTTAAAAAGTAGTCTAAACTTATGATTTTGAAACAAAGCTATGATATCTCTTGTTTATTCTTGTTGAATCTTGAATATGTTATTAAATCTAAGCTTATGTCCCAATGCTAACCAAAAAGTGGGATGAATTAGTAATTTTAAAAATTCTATTGGATTTTAAAATTTTAAACCGATTGAGTAAAAAGGTAAGTTAACTAAAGTTTCAAAAATAAAACTTTTCAACCACAGAATTAAAATAACTTGCAGTAAGTAAGCAGTAGAAATTAAAATGACACAAATATTTATATTGATTCGATCAAACATGACCTACATCCACTCCCTAAAGACTTCCTCTTCAAGTATTGCACTATTATCAAAGTGAGTCTCCTTTTGCCCCCACAACAAGGCGAAGAAGTCTTTACAAAACTCTCTTCTACAAATCCTTGGTGTGGTAGAGAACCGTCATCATTTTACCCTTCCCTTTAAGTGTAGGCAGAGAACCTTCGTCATTCACACCCTCCAAGTGTAGGTAGAGTAACTTCGGCTATTCTCACTCTCCAAGTGTCGGCAGAGAACCGTCATCATTTCACACCCTCCAAGCATAGGCAAAGAACCTTTATCCTTTCACACTCTCCAAGTATAGGCAGAGTACCTTCAGTTGTTCACACTCTCTAAGTGTCGGCAGAGAACATTCGGTTGTTTACACTCTCCAAGTATTGGCAGAGAACCGGATCTTCTTCAAAGATCTTCTCACGAGCAATCTAGAAAGATGAGGAAGAGTGAAAAACAGAAATCACACAGTGATTCTTAACTTTGAGTAACTTTGTGAACCCTTTGCACTCCACTAGCATAAAATCTTTCTCAAATACCCTCTCATACTCTCTCCTTCAATTGTCCTTGAAAAATCACGAAGTCGACAATTTTTAATGTTTGTCTTTGACCTTCTATACAAAAGACACAAAAAAGCGTCCAGAAAACTGAATTTTTTGATTTAGAGCGTTCACGATAGTACAATACGATCGTATATTCATATGTACGAACCTGATGTGAATCGATATGAAATCGTTTTGCACCCGGTCATCGTTCAGTATGAACTAAGTTCGTCCGGGATTAACAGTTAGAAAATTTCAAATTTCATATGTATGAAACATTAGGATGAAATTTACGAGAATAGACCCGAGACGTTCGTCTTGGTACAAAACAAGGATCGTCCTGTCCGATCCATACTTAGAAAAAAAATTTCGTGCGAGAACAAAACAGAGGCGTTCGTCCCTGTACAAAAATTGGGATTGTCCCGTACGATCTTCATGCGAGAACAAAATAGAGGGTTCGTCCCTGTACGAAGACTGAGATCATCCCGTATGATCTTCGAGCGAGAACAAAGAGAGGCGTTCGTCCCTATATAAAAACTGAGATCGTTCCATATGATCCATACTTAGAAAAAATATTTTCATGTCTATTTGTTCAACTACTCGTCCGGAAAAAAATAACTTACCAGATCGTCCCGTACGAAGTGATATCGTACAGTACGATCAGTTTAAAAATATGAATTTTAAACTCTCTCCCGGTGTGTGTGTGTGTGCTCAGTTACTCAATTACAATCACACTCTCTCAGATTCAATAAAATGAAAAATACAGACTTCAATTAGAATAAACTCTAAACTGATCTTGATTTGAAGTCTTCAACAATCCGGAATATGATTTTTCTAAAATGTTAGTACACACAAGAGCAAAATAATTCTTCCAAAAAATGTTAGGAGAAATAATAATCAAAGCAATAATATTCGGAATCATAAAAACATACAAATTGCAAGAATATTAAATATGCAAAACTAAGTAGCAACTATCTCAACATATTTATCATTAGTTATAATCTCCATGCTTTATTGGTAGATTATCCAACCAACATCAAACGGCAACACGAGGAAAAAGGGCCTAGCGCAAAGCATTTTAATTATTTAGGATATAAAATTACAACGCTAACAGTAACTTTTCAGTTTCAAATAGTTATTTATATATATTTAGATGCTACAAGGCAAAGGGCACTCCTCTTGTGCACTGTAATGCCTGGAACTTCATCCATATTCATCTCTTCTTTACTCATTCCTTCAGGCAATTTCCAATCGAAGTAATAAAGCAAATTAGCAAGAGCAAGTTCCACCATTGCCATCCCTAAGTTCATACCTGGGCAGCTTCTTCGGCCTGATCCGAATGGTATGAGCTCAAAGTTATGACCTATTATGTCGATTGATTTATCAATGAACCTCTCTGGTAAGAACTCCTCGGGATTATCCCATGTTTTGGAATCTCTTGCAATGCCCCAAGCATTGATAAAAACCCGAGTATCTTGTTCTATATCATAGCCAGCAATCTTGCAATGCCTAATTGCCTCTCGAGGAAGCAATAATGGAACAGGCAAGTGTAGCCTCAAAGTTTCTTTTACTACTGAGTTGAGGTATTGAAGATTATGGAGGCTGCTTTCTGAGATATGAGTGGAGCTTCTTACTTCCTTTTGTACTTTATGCATAATCCTTGAATTCCTCACCAACTCCGCCATTGCCCATATTATAGTGGCAGAAGATGTTCCAATTCCAGCAATGAAAATGTCCTAAGATAATTAAATTAAAAAATCAACAATAATGTCATGAAGAATGCAAACTAATACGTAGGATTAATTACCATTAGAATAGCCTTAATGTTATTAATGGTGATAGAAGGTGAATTCTTCTGTTGATGAAGCAGCACATCAACTATGTCTTCTTGCACTAGGTTTGCCCTCTTCTGATCAATGTGCTCCTCAATTATTTCACTATAGAAAGAATCAAACTTGTTGAAGGCCCTCTCCAGTCTTTGTTGTAGCCCTGTAAGCTTATCAATCCAACCCAATGATGGGAAGCAGTCTGAAATAAAGAAGGTGCCGAACAACGTCTCCGTTTCTTGAACAAGTGCGTGGAAGTGTCTCATCTCAAGATCTCCTTGATCATACTTCTTCTTCAGTGCAACACGGCAAATTATATTGCTTATGAGAGTCGACACAAGCTTTGTTAGATTAATCGGTTTCGATAGGGATTTGGAAATTGAATCAATAAGGATAGCGACCTCTTCTTCTCTTAAAGAATGGAATGTACTAACCCTCTTTGTGCTAAAGAGTTGAAGAATGGAAATCTTTCTCATCTCTCTCCAGTACTCACCATAGGGAGCAAAGCTGATGTCCTTGCAAT
>JACXSL010000422.1:0-25000 GCA_019514585.1 Dendrobium officinale
ATAGTGATGTTATAATTAATCGTCAAATCCACTTCACTCAACAGTAACGTCCTGGCCATTTGAATGTTGGGGTACACATATAATTGGTCCAATAGATCCGCCATCCTCAGTGGGACACTATTTTATTTTAGCCGCAACATATTACTTTTCCAACTATGCATAAGTAGCTCCCTTCAAAGAAGTCACATCCAAGCATGTGATCAATTTCTTTATCCATAATATTGTCTATAGATTTTATGTGCCACATCGTATAATATTAGATAATGATACTACAATAAAAAGTACAACAATTTACAAGTTTATTGATCGGCACAAAATCGATTGCTGGTATTCATCCATATACAATCCAAGGGCAAATAGCTTGGCAAAATCCTTCAACAAGATGTTGGGGAAATTATTGAAAAGGATCCTCACCAAAAATAAAAGAGAGTGGCACACGAAGAAGGCAAAAGCGCTATGAGCATACCGTATAATATAAAAGATGCCAACCAAAGTCACTCCTTATTCATTGGCATTTGGAGTCGAGGCCATATTACCATTGGAAGTCAAACTACAGTCACTTCGGGTATCAATCCAAAACGATCTCACTCAAGAGCAAAATGCTCGCCTGAGAATGGAAGAGCTTGATGCACTTGATGAACTAAGGTTACAAGCTTAATAAAATCTAGAAATCTATCGAGGAAGAATGGCTAAATCCTTTGATCGTATAGTGCGTCCTTGGGCATTTCAAGAAGGAGAATTGGTCATAGTGCTGAGAAGACCAATCATCTCACACTAAAAAATTGGTGGCAAATTCGTATCTAATGGGAGGGCTTTTTTGATATCAAGAAGGTGTTTTAAAGAGAAGCTTATCAGTTGATTGATCTAAATGGTTAGAGGCCTATGCCATCGATCAATGGCCGATACCTAAAGAAAAATAATACATAAAATTGCCCGAGGAAATATTATATTCAATACGCTATATTTTTGTATATGTTTATTAGTGTATACATTTCATATAATGAAACTCTATTGTATTATGAGAATATATTTCAAAATTCCCCATCAGACTGGGGGCATTTTAAATATTTATTTGGGTTAATATTGTGGTATACACCGAGATCCCCAAATAAATATTTAAAGTCTTAAAATTTTGAGTTTATTCTGGTCTAGAATGTCCCTATGAGATAGGGTGCATTTTAAATATTTATTTCGGTTGATATCGCACTGCATGCCGAGATCCCTGAGTAAATATTTAAAATTATCAATCCAAATATTCTTTTATGCTAAAGAATATAAATCTTATTTTTCAAAGCATATGTAGGTGATCTTTCAAAAGATCGAGACAACATATTCTCCAATAAACCAAGGTTCAAAAGTCAAGAAAGAGACTTTTGTGGCTACACACTTCTATAAATTGAGCCGAAGAAGCTTGAAGTCTTTCGATAGCTTTAAGATTTAGGTTAGAATGGGTGTAAAAGGTTGGATCCAATAAGCCCAAATATAATTGAATCACTGGTAGCTCCATCTGCTGAACATACAATAAGAAAGGCTGTAGTAGCGAAACCCCCACTTCGTCACCCCGTTAGTAAGGACTGTATGAAGTATGAAGGCTAATTTGACTCAATAAGCTCAAGTGATCATAGTCCACCAAATTCTATTAATTGATCAGATAATCATAATTCCAGTGGAAGGAGGAGTCACAAATTACTACCAAATGCTCGTAGGCTCCAAATCTTTAACTACAAAGGATAACTCCAAATCTACCAACATCAATAAAATCAACATCGAGAAGTGTAATTTCAATAGCTCTAGTCTAATGTCTGAATGAGTGCAAGAGGTTAGATCCAACAAGCTCAAATATGGCCTAATCGTTGGCAGCTCCATCTACTCAATAAGCCTTAAGAAAGGTCGTAGTAGAGAAACTCCCATCTCAGCAACTAGAGGACATAGAGCTATCAAATCCTAGATCTCCTGATCTGACGAACTTATGTGACACAGATTAAAGTCTTCTCAAGTGGTTAAGGATCAAGATACTACATATATTTGGTACTATCAACCGAATACAAAACCTGTAAATCATTCAACAAATTCGTAAAGTACAAAGCGAGTATCGAATGAACTTTTCTTCAACAAGTCCATTAAAGCACAAAATAAAGGATCGAAGAAATTATCTCAAAGTTTATAAAAAGCTTATGGCTGAACTAAGAGGATTTTATCATTAATAAGTCTGTTAAGCACAAAGCTCTAGATCGATGATTACGCACCACTAACCTAATGCAAACCTAAAAGGTTTAGGTCGCCTACATCACTCCTTCATCATGTCTGCCAAAGCAAGAAGCATAGGGCAGAAGGTATAAAAATCTCCTGACAAGTCAGTAAAGACAAAATAGATAACACTTCAACAAGTTTTCTACTCAAAGCACTAGGTAGAATGAATTAAAATCTCAGGATTAAAGCCAAAGCTGCAAAATGAGCACCCTATATGACATCTATAAATATCCTTAAAGACTGCGAGCAATTTAAATATTTATTTTGGTCGACATCATGCTACAAGCCGAGATCCATAAATAAATATTTAAAATTTTTCCAAGATACAATCAGATGATAAAAGAGATATTAAGAACTTACAAAATGCTAAAAACCTAGGAAATAGTGGTGCAAAAGAATAGCTTAAGATCTCTATTTGACCAAGAGCAAATATATCAACTATACTAAAAATTATAAATGCATCTAAAGATTCATGAAGGTAGAAAGAATGACTCTTGGAGATCGACAGAATGAAAATCATAGTATGACAGCCAAGCAAACCTTTGGAGATCCATTAAATAATCACCTTAGTGTGACATCCAAGAAAACTTTTAGAGATCTGCTAAACAAAAACCTTTGTGTGATATACAAAGCAAATATTTAGAGATCCATAATATTAATTAACATATAATAAACGTGATTCGCTCTAGACACGTACCACATTTGTTGGGGGGCATTTATTAACCTACACTCTATATCCAAGAAAAAGAAAGTAAAACAAATGTATAAAAATATACTTAAATCATTACCTATGATAAACTATGCTACAGATCCTGCCCAAATCCTATTAAAATGGTAGCCACATACCTGACCTACAAACGACGCTGAAGTCTCGCCTCATAGATCTCACTCGTACACCTCGATCCCACCTCTTCCTTTACCTTTATAATGCAAATGAAATAGAACCTTCGGTCTCTTTTTTGCTACTTCGCCTCCTCCCTTTCTCCAAACAACACACAACTTCTCTCCCTGACTCCATGAGTAGCCCAAACACCTCTCCCTTCTTTTCTCTTCTACCCATCTTGTCAAAATTACACCAGCAGCCGACTCTAGTTCGATGACAACCCCATAGCCGACCCCAAATCTTCTGATCTCCCATAGCCAGAGCTCATCCCAATCCCATCCTTTCCTCCTTCTAGTCAGGTCGAACCTTACCTCCCTCTCAGACCTACGACCAAAACTTACCATGCTGAGGTCTCCTCCCATCTTTGCTCTACCTTTGAGTTATGACCAACACCTCCCGAGCTCAGAAGATTGAAACCACCTGTACAGACTTCATTACAGCCAAATCCAGCCTGAATCCTTTGACATAGAGAAAGAGAGAGAGAGAGAGAGAAAGTGAATTCTATCTACCTGGCTGAAACCCAGCCGTAATTCTAGCCTTGCTTGCGCCTCACCCCCGATCCCCCTCATATATGGTATATTTATATTTTACCTATTGTATTATTATTAATATTAGCATTATTATTCATTATTAATTTTAATTAGTCTTACTATTATTTAATAATATAATTATTAGCATTATATATATATATATATATATATATATATATATATATATATATATATATATATATATATATATATATATATATATATATATATATATATATATATGTGTGTGTGTGTGTGTGTGTGTGTGTGTGTGTGTGTGTGTGTGTGTGTGTGTGAGGGGAAGAAAAAAAAGAAAATGAAGAATGATATTTCAAAAAAAAAGAAGAATCATGTGATCCCTCTCATACCTTGGTGTGCTTGTCGATCCAGCAAACTGTCCATACATGCTTTTCTCTCGTATTATGGGAAGAGAATTCTGTGCGACAGCTACGATGACGTAGGTGAGTGGCCCTCGAACTCAAAATCCTATCCTCGATGTTCGTTAAGGGTTTATGAGTCGGAAAACCACACAAGTACACTTTTCTCTAGCATAGTGGGAGGGAACCCGGTGCGACACCTGCAACGAGGCGGGTAAGCCCAATGCACACTTTTTTTAGTGTGGCTAGGAAAATCTTAAGTACATGTACACAACTCTGTACCTATGGGGTAATAATTACTTTTCTTATAACATGTATCGAAGACCTATATATGCCTTTATTTGGCATTGTGGGGACAAAGATTTTATTGCCACGATGTCCTCATCCGAGGATACCTACTGTACATGCTTTTCTCCAGCATGGAGGGTGTCTCAGTTTTTTATAATTTTCCCCTAAATAGGGGAGACACTGGGAGGCTACCAAAATTTTGGATAAATATTGTTGGTGTTGAAAAGGCAATTTGCCTTGCAAGGTGAAAAACAATTCTTAATTAAATTTCTTTGGGAAAATCAGGAATTAAATTTAAATTTCAATTCTGAAGTCGAACAAACCATTAAGGATGATATGCAGCCTTAAAAGGCGGAGATAAAATCTCCTAACGGGTTCAAACCCAAAATTGTAAATTTTCACTTGGTTATTGTAGTCAAATTTAAGGGAGAACCACATATGACCAGGAGGGTCAAAACGAAGTTCAATCAAATTTTTTACTACGATAATTAAGAGAAGTGATCATTAATTTCATATTCAAATTTATGTTAACACATGATAAATCTCCCCGAAGAAAGAAAATATCATTTGTTAGCAATCATTCGATAATGACAAAAACGATTATTATAAATTTGATTCCCCAAAAGAAATATTAATTATTTTTTTTTTTGAAAAATTGATGTGGATTCTAAATCTCCTACGAGCGCAAGCGTAGTTAATTACATCATGGGAAAATTGAATTCCTTACGAATACTCTCAATTAAAATAACAGCAGAAATTTTATTTTAAAAATTTTCTAGGAATGATATCAAGGAGGTGAATTTGGAATTTCAATCGAGATTGGATCAAATTTTGAACACTTATTTCCAGAGTCAACGGAGGAGAGGTAGGAGGTACCTAGATATTCTGAAATAATTCAGAAGTACCCCAATCTAAGCTAAGTATTAGGCTTTAAATTTTGGACTGAAATGAAATTTAGTTAGAGTTGAGCATTTTGTTAGAAATTTGGGATTATATTCCTGAAGGTTGGGGTCTTATAATCAAAGATCTGCCCCAGATCCTAAATCTAAATTTTGATACTGGACCACAGTCGGCCGAACTTAACTAATGCAGTGCAAAATCTGGACTTATCCCGGCCTGGATTGGGGAGCCAGCTAACCACCTAATCAATTTAAAATACATGAATCCTATCTTTTAGAGCGGTAGGGATGTTTTATTTAAAGTTTTGGAGAGTTGGGGCCGACATCTAGAGATTTTCCTAATTTACCCCTTTGACTTATGTCGGGTGCAAAAATGCTAAGGACTAATGCAGTTAAATTTTAACTCTTTAGATTTGTTTCTAATGCAATGCGTGCTAGTTAACAACTTCAAATCAAATATGCTTGAAATTTTAAAAATAGGCTTAAAAAATAATTTTTTTAGAAGTCTGGACTTCCCCAGGTCCGGCACCTCGTTCTCATAGGTCAGACTATCCGGACTCTACCCGCAAGCGGGGAAGGGTCTAAAGCATGGGAAGAGTAATGCAGAAATATGCATGCGCCCCCGGGGTTGATCCCCGGCTAATTCCCTAAATTTGTTATCTTTCTATGTTATTTAGACTCACTAAAATTTTAAACTTTTAAGATTACGAGTATAAAAATTTTCACACCCTTACGAGTCTTATGTATCCATGCAAAAATAAAATCGGCATACGAACGCCAAAAAACTAAGAAAAGCAAGTAACTCTAAAGGCAATCATCTCAACACCTCAAATATAAATAAATTAATTAATAAATGTCCATAGTCAAATTTTCCTTGCTTATTACAAACCAGGGTCTTACAGAAAGTAAAGTGGTCGGGCACCACTGACAACAACCCGATTTCTAAACCTAGTAGAGATGCAAGTGGTTTTGAATGAGATACTCTTTATCTTCAAGTCTTCAATCTTGTTCTCCTTCGGGTTCATCTCCTTCAGGCTTCTTGAATTATTCATAGTAGGCTACACAAATGGATAAGAAGACAATTTCCTTGAGGGGAAGGCCACTCTTTCCACTTTAGATAGGAAAGAAATGATCCAAATTTGGATCTCCAAATAGAAAAGTGCTACTCCCCTAAGGGGTGTCCTTTTTTCCTTTGGAGTCCAAGCTTTGGACCTATGTATCCCAATTCAAAACTCCACTTTCACAATACTTGACACTTATATAAATTATATTTACATCAAATCAAAATTCTAGACTCTCCTGCAAGGTTATCCTAAGAAGTTAATAAATCAAGATATATTTATTCTCAAGCAGTTATATATATTCAGAAAAGAAAGTAAATACATTAGCAATGCTCTTTTTATTTGGGGGCTTTAGCAGCTAAAGTACTTGTGCAAGCATTTATAATAATTAATTTTTTTATTGACTTAGCCCCCTTTTTATTGCCCTGCATAAACGTGGCCAATTGCATAAAACTATGTGAACATCCAGATCGTACGTATCCTAGGGGTAATCTAGTCGCCAAATACATCAATCCATCCATAGAGTGCAGAAAAAGTAAACAGACACAGCAAAGCAATTTCATCCACAACATGCAGTAAAAATCACGAAAAATTCGGCACACAGCAGTAAAGTAAACACCGGCCTAACCTAGATCTAGAGTTGATTGTCCTAGCAAACCATCAAAAGTGTGTGTAAAAGGTCGTGTGGCTAGGGTATATTCTAAGCTGGGTGATTAGTTAAAATTATCTAGAAAAATTTTGAATTTGTTAAGGCATAAAACGGGATTTAAATTAAAGTTTAAGTATTAGTAGATTAATAATTTTAATTAAATCTATTTTAAAAGTTAATTGATTTCTACGTTTGTTTCACACCGAGGCCGTGAAGTTTATTTCACCTTCCTTGGGGCTAAGTTAATAGCCTCGTAGGCCTGGGTTACCCAGTAGCAATCGGGGTTGATTAAGTTACTTTAAGTTTGTTAGAATTAAGAGGCATAAATTAATATTAAAGATAGTTATATACTAATTTTTAAGGATTAGTTAATGATTTTATTATCCTATTAAAAAAATTATGGAATTTTTATAAATTAACGAACCTTAGGAATTATCTAAGTGCACTAGCTAAAGGGGTCGAAAGTTGACTTTTCAAATTAGAATTTATAATGGAGTTTTAAAATTTTAATAAATACTAGACCTTAATACGAGTTTTTAGACTATTAGCGCGCTCAATTTGGAGTTTTCTATAAAAATTTATAATCTTTCAAAGTTTGATCCTAGATTTGAACTACAGTTGACTGAATTGTTGACTTTTTTTATTTGACAAGATTTTGTTAGTTTGACATTTTTAGAAAATACTAGACCTTAATTAGAGTCATTAGCCACTGATTTTGACTGATTTTGAATTTTCTACAATTAATTATGAATTTTCAAATTTTCTTAATTATTTGAATTTTAAAATTTCTTAATTAGGAAGGCTTCGATCATTTTGATCCAAACTCATTCCAAAATGCATGTAATCACTCCCAAAGGCCCATGGGAGTGTTTTTGAGTGTTTAGAAATTATTTTGGATTTTTTAATAATTTTTAATTAATAATTATTTTTCATTAGAAATTCAATTAAAGTTAAATTGAAGGTCCAGTAAAAGGGATTTTTTTTATTTTAGGTTGAGAACTATTTTCAGGTCAATTTAAGGTATTATTTGTATTTTTTGGTTTAAAATTTGATTTATTATAATTTTTTTAATTTTTCTAAGTCCTTAAATGGGTTGAATTTTGAGAAGGCTAATTTTCTAAGATAATGAGCTCTAAATTTAGTGAAATTTAAACCTAGGGTTCACAATATCACTAAGTTTAATGTGTTTGAGTTTCACCTCTATTGGGTGTGTGTATAGTTCCCTAGAAATTTTCTAAGTTTTCTAGACATTTCCTTAATTAATTTTCTTAAGTGTCCCTATTATTCAAATGGGAATAAAATTTGGTGTGTCTAACCCTGGTACACATACATGCACATCAAAAAAATTGCACAGAAAAATATTAAGTATTGAGTTTTCAAAGTTTAGGATCCAAAATGGACCTTTTACCTTAAAAATTCACATCACAGAAAATTAAAGAGCATCTGATTCTAAAAAAAATCACATAATGTCTAAGATGCTCAAGAACATTCCACCAAAATTTGGGATTAATTTGATCCCTGGATTGTAAGAAAATTAGGAAAATCTAAATTTAATTAAAATAAAAAAACTTATAATCCAGAACTTAAAACAGATTAAAATTAATTTTATTAAATACTACATTAAAATATCTTTCCAACGAGCCCAAGAATATCCAATTTGGTGGAAAATTCAATTTTCTATGAATTTTGGAAGATTCTGACAATTTTTTGAGTTATTTTTGACCAAATTTGGTCAAATTGGCCATCGCATAGATGGATGACCAGGATTTCGCCACGTCATGCACCTGGACCTTGGGATGACCCGCGTTTAAGCCTTGAATAAGGATTCACGTGGTAAGCCCAGATCTGGGCCGTCTGATCTTCGATCGGACGGTCCAGATCTTGTCCAGTTCATTTTGACTAGAAAACTTTAAATGTCTATATCTCCCAAAATACTCAACGAAATTTAACGAAATTTGAAACGTAGCTTTAGGTAAATATAATCTTCCAACACCTTAAGTTTGGAGGCTTCATGTATTGTAGATGTTCTACAGTTTCAAATCAAACTTTTAGAGGAAAGTTGCGATATATTACAATCCTGTGGATGGATTTTGATGTTCTTAGGCTTGTTGGAAAGCTCATGATATCCTCTACAACTTTGCTGAAGGACCCAATAACGTTTAACATCTATATCAAAAACTGCTATAGGAATCTCATTTTCTCTCTCTTTCTCTCTCTCTCTTCTTAGTTTTAGCTCTCAATACTTCAAATCCTTTTTGAAAAGCTTGGGTAAGCTTCTATTATAGATGGAGAGGATAAATATTCAGTTGGATAGATTTTTGAGCTGATGGAATTAGAAATTTTGGAAGATAGTGAATGAGGCTAAGTCTTTGAGTTGAGTCAACCATCATTGCTACCTCCTAATGATAGCCTAGGCTTAATGAGAAAGAGAGGGAAGTGTTATGGTATTGCCAAGTGTTTCATTCAGCCACAAAAATGCATGGATAAGTTTGAATTAGAGAGGCTTAAGCTTAAAATGGGTTTTGACCATTTTTTAACCATCATAAAGCCTTTGTTTGACTATTTGACTAGTAAAATTAGTCAATGGGATAATGTGGCATGGGAGAAGATTTGATGAGCTGATTTTATTATTTTAAATATGGTTTGAGATTAAGGATTCAAGATTTGAATGCATATTTATGTATGGAAAGAGGTTTGACAAAGTTTAACTTAGTTATTTAGTCAAGCTGGGTAACATTTAAGCCGAAATAAAATTCGAAAATATTTAAATCATGATTGGAATATCTTTTGATATGGATTTGAGTGTTCAATTGATTTGATTTAATCATATGAGTTGATTTGACCCATTTAACCCTTCAAGGGTTATTTGGTCAACTTAGGTTGACTTTGTCAACCAAGTTGATCTAAGATTGGAATTGAATCAAAATGGTTTCAAGAATCATTTGAAAGCATTAGAGAAAAATCTCAAAAGTTGGTGGTCACACCACATCAAGTTTAGGCCAAAAGTCCAAAAATCCCCTTAAAGAACATTTTGGTCATTTTGGCCATGAATCAATTCTCGATCAAGTTGAGTCTGAAAAGATGCAGATTATTGTTCAACAAATCAATATCAAGGTATTAGAGGTGATCAAAGGGTTTGCAGAAGGCTCAAAGGTCAAATTCTACTAGGTGGAAGGTCTAGTGGCATTGACTATAAATATTTAAAGGTTTTGCAGCCTTTAGGACTGGATTAAGTTTTTGAGGTTAGAGTCCTCCAAATGAGCTCAAATTTGGAGGGTTGACACTAGAGATATGTCACCTCAATATGAAATTAATAGACCCTGAATCGGATGCCAATTGACAGGATTTCAAGGTGATGGAAAAATCACCTAGAAGGGACTTTAGGACCTAAGTCATTAGCCTAAGGATTCTGGGTTTGGATTAAATTTAAAATCTGGATTGGGCCGAAGGGCTAGGAGCTTGGAAGATCCTAGAATCTAGGACTTAGGAAGGAATCAAGAGTGACCTCATACAAAAATGAGGTCAACAAATATATGACTGCATTCGAACCTGATTTGGACATAAATGAGCACGAACTAGGAGACTTGAACAAGACTTAGACTTGATTTGGACAATGAACTTAACAAAAAGTTAAGCCTAAATCAAATTTTAATAAACTCAAAGCTAATTGAATTTAAATATGAACTTGAATGTGATTTGAACTCAAACAAAGAACAAGATAGCTTGAACTCAAATGAAATTGGTGCAAGGACTACAGGGGACCTAATTTGACACTAAACTTGAGTTCGAACTAGACTCAAAATTTATTTTGAACTAAATATGAGGACTTGAGGTCAATAGGACCATAGGGAACTTACAAATTTGGACTTGAACTTGTTGAAAACAAACTACACCTAAACTAGAATTTGAAATAAATGTCAAAAAATTAAGCTCAGACTTGAGCTTAGTTTAGACTGCAAGGAACGTATTTTGATCTCAAATGGACTTTAAATTCAACTTAAACTAGAGCCTAATATTTAATAAAAATCATGAATTATATGAGTAATACAACCAATAAAAATTGAATGAGTAATACAGAACTCCATTTGAGTAATAACACAATATTTTCAAAGGAATGTTGAAGAGATAATATTTCTATCAAGTTTTCTACTTATGTATGCAAAATTTATGGACCAAGGGATTTGCATAACATCATTCATATTCAATGAGAACACAATGGATAAATCCATATATCCAATGAGAAACATGATTTACTTGCAAATGACAATGAGAAGATCATAGCAATTTTCTTAATCACATGCTTGAGTAGCATGAGAGGATTATAACATTCATAGAAGAAGATATATAATAAATAAGGAGAGTTAAATGATTCAGAGCATTCGAGTAGGTTAATTGACCAATGAAAGCAAAATGACGCTTGTATCAATCATGCAACTAAATGATACTCAATGGATTTAATACGCAATGAAGATAACATTGTGACATTCAAAGGAATATCAGTACACCGAAAAGGTGCTACTCCACCAGCACAAGCGAATGATGAATGTCAAACTCATGTGTACATCTGTGAACTGACCCTGAGGAAAAAGAACTTACAAGCATGAGCCACTCATAAGCAACAATGTCAACTCTTGTTGAACATGGTGGTTATGTCAATCAATATGCAAATAACAACGTACAACAAGTAATCTAAGATGCATATAAGTACCTACGAATCACTATAAAAGATAGCTGCCATATTTGTAACACCTAACCTACACATATCAAGGAAGGTTTTAGTGATGGCAAAGAATATGCAATGAGTATGGTGATGCCCCTCTGATCCATGATAAGCTAACTTATGGATAGATGTAGTAGTTCCCAATAAATATTGAGAGGTTACAATGAGCATGATAGTGAATGTTGTAACACTCCTGCTAACAACCATATTCAACCTTACAAGAAATACAATAGAAGATGATGTATGATTTGATCTCAAATAAATGTACAAAGCCTATTAAAAAATTTGCATATTAACAATGACAGTTAATGTGTAAATTTCCAACAAATCATGAAGTAGAATGTGGAAGTTCTTATGACCAACAATAATTCAACTCCAAGACGTTATGCAACACATACAAGTTCTCTAGGAATATAGGTGTACGCACTACCTATCACCTATAGATAGATACAAAAAGACTTCAATAAATATAGTATCTTGAAGTTAATTTCAATCTAAAAATGAATACATCTACCTGACTACCTGGCACAATAGCATATGTACTGTGGGAGACCTATCCCATATTTAGTAAGTTAGTTGTAGCCAAAGGGATTTGAGATGCAATGAAAGTGACAACGTGATGCATCTAGATATATTCAAGTGAATGTTAACACCCACTGCATCACACCCACGAAGTTAATGATTCATGTTTGACAAATGTGCTATTAAAGATCAATACTTGACCTAAGTTCACAACTACAAGTGGAAAGTACAATCCCTACTCCAAATACAAAAGGTCTATGACAGGCGTATTCTTCTGTGGGATATTATAGTACATCCGTAAAATATACTGTAATGTGTATACACATAGGTACACAAAGGGGTAAGTGTAATCAAGGCCGTATGGGCCCTGGCGAGCATGATATACTCATACACATGACGTCTAGGGTTGTTATGTGGATCAATAAATTTGAACCCAATCCTCCTAAGCAGGTAAAAGGAGTCGATAAGGTTAAATAAATAATTATAAAATGCCCCCTAACAACCGCATGGTCCCCAACAAGCGTGTTATTGGCACACACGTGACGTCTAAGGATGCTATGTGTGTCAATAAGTGAATTCAAATTTGAACACGATCCTTCTATGTGGATCAATAAGAGTCAACATGGTTTAAACCATCAAACAAATACATATTTATAGAGACCAATATATTTATCATAATACATTCATATTAGGCATTCAAGGCCTATAATCAAGAGAATTCACAAATAAATGCACAAGGACTACGAAACTTGATCCCCTATTGGCAAGTTAATAGGGTCTACAAGGTTCAAACTATAAATGAAAATGACTCCAAACACCCTGATAACGGCCATGTTGAACGAAAATCTCAACTATAAGGGTTAATTCTAATATTTCAAGCTCTACCCAAATACCCACGAAATTTAAAGCTCCCAAAAATCTAAAATTCTAGATATCCCATAATCCCTAAAATATTTAAAATTAAAATTAAATTATCAACCACTTAAAGAAAAATCTATCCACCTTTTATAATAGTTTTCCATGGTGGATAATTTGAATATAACTTCAGCTCATATAGAGCCAAATGCTAGTCAAAAGTATCACTAGGATCCATTCTCAAATAATCTCTTGCCAATAAAGACATAGTAATGTGTCCTCTAATCGGTAATTTTGTTGCAAAATGGCACCGTAGGATAAACATTTATGATTGGTACCCTCTAAACCGAGTGGTTTTTCTGCCAAATGGTACCACAAAATACTAATTATGGCCAGAGCGAATAAACTCCTTAGTCACATCAAATCCAGATATGAATCAATAGGATATGATAGATAGGGCATAAAGCCCTCTGTTAGCTAATATGGATTCAAATTTGTCCCCTTAGACAAATATTCACCCCATGTCTATAAGATTTCCTATAGACAAAGCAACCCATGGCTGCTGATAAGGACCTTTTGTCAGGTTGGGTCAACTACCTCCTTTGACTAAGTAGACCAGAGACCATGATGGTCTGGTATGATGGAACCATGGGATCTTGATCGAGTCTATCATCTATTCCCCCACCATCTTCTTTAAGTGCAAGATGGTGCCATTTTTAATTTTAAATATCAAATAATTCAAAGTTTCCAATATCTCAAATATGTGCTGCTACTATATGCCAAATAACATGTATCTCTATTTATCTGATTGACGACTAGCCTTAATCAAAAGTTCTCTCTCATTATTGGGAGGGGTAATTATTTATAGGGGCTTGCACCTATAGGAAGCCAGAACTTATATCATAAAGTCCTCACAAAATGAGGGCAAAATATTTGGGTAGTGTCTTATCTACAAACCTATCTGCCTTCCAAAATTTACCATGGAACTTAATTCTGTTAAAACTCCCCTCATCGAAAAAAAAGCAACATGAGGCAGAGGCCGGGGCCAAATTTTTGTAGCCCACAGATTTTAGAACACTACATTGGGGATTGGTTTCTCTTTTCATCTTTAGCTAGTCGTCATAGTGCTATAGTAGCATTTAAATCCACACGGCTCAATTTCCAATTTTTCCAAAATGATCATTTGAAGGATTGAAAATTTAAATATTCTAAAAATGATCGTTCAAACAAAATCATTGAGATAACATATTTAGCAAGTACTTTAAATTTATATTATTTAAATTTTTCACTAAAATTATGTGCTTTTATTTTCTATTATGTGCAAGTTTCTACACTTTGAAAGTGTGGGGCGATGTATCAGATTTTAATTACTAACCATTACATTTCATTTATGCAGATGGATTTACAGAATACTCCAATGACTGTCCAACTGGGACAAGGTGCTAGGATCCAACTGACAAATGCTATTATTAAGTCGGGAAACAATGGAGCTACCTTCCAGTTTGGTAGTCTCGATTTCCCTACTATTATTGTAAGATCTGCCGCTGTTCCTCTGAATGGCATGAGTACTGAAAGACATGCCAGGAGGCCCGATTATACTGAAGTTACTACATGCCATGCACATCTGCTAGTGTCACGTGGTATTAATGCTATTGATAATCCTTATAAGTGGGTTTATGTATTTAAAAGTTTGTCGTAACCTGAAGCACCAGTTACTAAGAGGGTCATAGCCATAGGAAGAATATCAGTAGTGACCGTCAACACCACTACCCTATCAACCGGGTTATCTATACTGAGAAAATATGATGTTGAAGCCTCCTCATATTTAACAAGGAGGCAAAAGAAAAAGATGAATGCTGAAATCCGAGCTCAATAATAATAACTCCCATTCCACCCATCCAATCTATTAGCCCAAAGATCTCGAGGAAACCATTCCCACCCGAAATGGGTTTGTAGGTTTGAAATGGGTGAAGAGAAATAGCTCAATTGGAAAATTAAAGAAATCATTTTGGGACTAGCAGCCTGAAGTCGCAGCTCCTCAGAAGAAGATGGAACCTGAAACTCTCTCGGCATGGGTGTACAGGGTCCTAAAGACTGTGAAAGAGAGAGGGTTGAAGAAGAGAAAATACAAACGTCCACTGATGGTCAAGACCAATAGAACTCCACCAAGAGAATGCTTATCTTTTACAGTGGTGAGAAAAGAAACAAAATATATCCCATGTGGTAAGCATCGGGGCATAGCACTTGAACCTCGAGTTCAGGGATCCACCATCGAAAGATCCTGGAAGAAAGGAAAAGAAAATTGGAAGCCAAAGCCTCACAAAGAAGAAGAAAGAAACATTTATTTGGGCGTGACATCTGGTGATTATTTCTAGAGATCCACCCCCACCTACAAACAACATTAGATATGGGTCCTAAGAAAGGCCCATGATGACACTGATTTTGATGATTGACACCCTGGAGAATCTTTTAGAGGATTACATCACTCACTAACTCTACCCAAAGAGTTAGCCAACTTCAACCATAGCGCACTGGTCAAAGAAATCCTCTCGCCAAGTCAAGAACCTGAAATCAAGGGGCATCGCCGCTCGGAGATTCGAGTACTGAAAGAGGAAGAAGAATAAGATATGGGAAAGGAAGAGAATATAAAAGAAAATATATAAGAAAATATGAAAGAAAATATTGAAGAATACTTAGAAGAAGAAATGGATGAAAGAAATAACACCTTGGATATGGAAGTTATCTATATGGTGAGACACACCAATGCTAATGATGATGCCTACTATGATGATGGTGAAGGCGATGACTGTTAGCAACCTCCACCTAAGCAAGCACACCGACATCTCCATGAAGTTAGGTCCACCACTAGTGGAGGTGGTCATTCCCAATGAGAGGATGAAGTGGAAGAAGCAGAGGGAAATCCCCTTAATAATAAAAATACCACACTCACTGACATAAGAAGGCAAATGAGATGACAGATGAGAGCCAAAGATAGAGAAATCTCTCAGTTGAATGAGAAGATGATTGAGATGATGGCTTAGATGAGGGAAATGATACAGATGATGCAAAAAACTACCGCAATTGGTGTTATGCCTAATCCTCCCACCGATCATCCAAATTTCCAAATGCCTCAATTCTCAAAAGTACGAGGCACTACTGAAGGCCATAATGAAGTTATTAACATTACATGCAATCCCACTCTGTAGGACATTACAAGTACTTCTGAGCCTGTGATCGTTGCACAGTTGGAAGAAATTATCATAAAGAAAATCAAGGCCATCAAAGCTATTGATCAACCAGAGAAACTAGTGGGTAAGAGTCATCTGTACCCTGCTAAATACGAGCAAGTGCCACATCCAAAAGGATACTCTATAATAAAGTTTAATATTTTTAATGGTACTAATAATTCCCTACAGAACTTGGCCCAACTCAATGCAACTTGTGGGAATATAGGGGGAAATGATTCCCTACTCTTCTGACAGTTCATTCATTGTTTAACAACAATTGCTTTTGAATGGTACGCTGAACTGCCAAATAATTCTATAAAGGCCTTCGAAGAATTAAATACTATGTTCGTGAAGAGATTCACCAGTGCCATTGAAAAGATAACCATCGTTGACCTCACTATAGATAAGAGGAGAAGGAATGAATTAGTGACTAAATACATTACTCAGTAGCGCAATCTAAGTATGAAATGTGAGCAACATCTTGAAGAAGAGCATGTCATATAATTGCTGATGGGAAACATCAATGATAAGATGCAACCATTTCTATATATGGCTACAATTACCATATTTCAAGACTTGCTGGATAGGGTAGCAAAATTTGAGAAAGTAAATTTATTAAGATTAGAGAGCCACTCTGATAAGCCCAAGAAGGCTAAAGCCCCAAGTGCTAGAAGGGGTGTGGCTGGCACTAGGTTTTTCTCCATAACCAACAAAAAAAAATAAGTGGTTTATAATGTAAAAAAGGGAAAGCAACCAATACAGTATAAAAAAAAGCCCAAGAAAGCCTAAGACCCTAACCCCAACTGAAGCTGATGCTCGGTGGAATTGATAGGCCATGATCCTTCCAAAGTGGAGGAGAACGCCCGAGGAAAACAATGAGAACTAGTGATAGAACGTTCCAATCCCTCAAAGATAAAATGCATTAAAAATATTTATTTAGAAGGGATAGCGTTGCCAAGTTATTTCGATAGGCAATAAAAGCGGGCTTAAAATGACAAGAGTACAAGAGGCCCGATAAGTCAAAGCACACTGGTGATTCAAATTATTGCCTATACAATTGAGCAATCAACATCCTAATGAAGATTATCAAGGATTAGCATGAAAGAAAGTACCATAAGGGAGAACTCACATTATCTGACAATGTATTGACTCATCCCAGGAAAAAATCAACTCGGGTAGTTATGACTTCCTCTATACCCCTGTTTGAAGAAAAAAGAATGAAAAAGGAACCAATTTAAGATGAGCAGTAGGAGTCTGCAATCTCCAAGAAGACGGTGAAAATGCTGAAGCAGCTTAAAGGAGTTTCGGGTGTAAAGTGAAAGTCTCCTATTGAGCCGGTGCTAGATCCCAAGGTACTGCTTGTGGTACGAGCATCTTCTTCTGAACAGTTCTCTAACCAAGTTGGTACTTTAAAGTCTAGAAAGATGAATCCTTCCAAGAAGAAGACCAAATTAAAGAATCCTAAAGAAAAAAGACAGAAACTCAAAGGATTATCCATAATTTGGATGAGTACTATCAGACTGTGAGTCGACCTATTAAGCTAACTAATTTCATGTCAGAGCTTAAGATATATGGAGATGAAGATGGTGATGAGAATTCCCTTCCCGCAGAAGTCTGTCGGGTCATCTCAGTGGCACCAAAACGCAATGATAAAAGAAAGCTAAACTGAGGGAGTCACTTCTGAATCCTGTCTGATGTTGATATCAATAGACTATAACTTGAAAGAAGACTTGTATTTTCGAAAGAAAGATGAATCAGATCCTGTCATAGTGTCACAGATGGGACATGTAAACCTGGGTGGCAACTCTGAATCAATAAATGAATCTCTAGATACAACAATGACTGACTCTGAAGAAAATTTCATCACAAAATGAGTCTGAGCCAAAGGAGATCACTTAAGTCTAATTGAGAAGCGGCAAGATACTATTGCTTCCACCAAAGAAAGGGATCTCCAACAAAGATTAGAAGAGAGTGATAGTCATCAATGATGATATTATCCCTGAAGATCCTAAGAAGAAAGAACACTTCAGTCAAGGAGATAGATTATAATATTTTATCTCATATTAGGAAAATACATGCACAACTCAGTATACATGATGCTATAGTATTGTCTAAAGAGCTTCGAGATACTTTGATTTAGGCTCCCAAGAATCTCGAAAGATAAGAGGCATATTGTGCTGAACATATTCTAACTGGGATTCTACAAGCTCATAAAGAGCTGTTCATTACCTTCTCCAAAGAGGACATGATGCTCAGGACTGCAGACCATAATTGTCCTCAATATATTACTACAGAAAGTGATAAACTGATCATCAGTTGAATCCTGATCGATCACAAATCTTTCATAAATCTAATAAGCTTGAAAGTACTGAGATCCCTTCTCCTTAATGTGGAACACCTCAGGCCAAATAAGCTGATGGTGCATGTTTTCAACAAAAAATGGTAGAAAACCCTCAGGTTATTCATGCTCCCTCTTATATTTGAAGAGTTCCATACAGAAGCTAAGTTCCATGTGATTGATGTGGAAACTTCATTCAAGGCGCTACTAGGTCATCCCTGATTGTATGAATATGGTATTGTCTTATCAACATTATACTAGAGTATAAAATATCTAAGAGATGGAGAAGAATTCAGGATCTCTAGTGACATTCATCCCTTCACAGTTCATGAATTAATAGTTTATGAAGATGAATAATACTTCATGCTAAAGAAGCAAAAATCTTCGAGTTCTCTCGAGGCTAAAGCATCAAACTCAAAGGCAACAAAGTGACATGAACAGGAAGGTGGGAAGAAAGAAGGCAATGCTGACTCTTTCCATGGAACCGACCATTCCCAAATAGAAAAAAATACCTACCTCATCTAGGGAGGGATATAGATGAAGATGATGTTACCCCTATAAAATCCCGAAGAGTATGCTAGTCTACGGCTAAATAGAGCAGGGAAGTTGAATATTCAATTGATGATTATGTCTATGACTCTATCTATATGAACAAGGTGCAGGGTGTGTTCTCTAGAAGAATAAACAGCTTGTCAATCTCAGATAGCATACTCATAATCACATGTATCCCCGAATAACACTTCAAGGAAATTGTTCTATGTGAGGTACTTAAGTTTGTAGAACTCGCCACCCTTTATCTACTTCCTCTTAGAAATGAGACTGTGCTAAGAAATATAATATATTCTATAGGAATATATGAAGAAGAGTATAATGATTGGTGTTGTATGCTCCTAGATTTTGAAGAGTTACTTCCTACGAGGCTACTTAGGTTTAATACCAAAGATATTCAAAGAATATTATAAAAGCAAATCAATATTCCTACAACTAAATGATAACTTCATAAATGCACTAGCCTTTGGTATGGAAGGAATCCAAGTCTATCATGACATAAGGATATAGCTTCATATAAATGTATCAGATTCATCAAGCAAAAATACCTCTGGAAATAGACTTGACAAACAGTCACTTGCGAGGAAATCAAATCTGATAATGAGGATGATGGGATATATGCAGCTAATATTCATGATGATCAACCCATAGAAGCCAAACCTGCTCTAAAAGAGCTTGAAGATGGTGGTAAGGCAATCACTATGGATAAGTTAAAAGAAGTCATCTTCGGAATTGAGGAGGACCCTCACCCAACCTTTATTAGTTCTCTCCTACCCGAGCAGCAACTAGAAGAAATGAAGAAGCTTCTATATGAATTTAGGGACTATTTTGCCTGAACATATGCTGAGTTTCCCTGCCTATCCCATGACGTAGTAGTTCACAAATTAGCCATAGAGTCAGATGCAACACCTGTCAAATAAGCTCCAAGGAGAAGGAGATTGGAGATTGAAGAACATGTGATTATAGAGGTAAAGAAGCTCATAGATGCAGGCTTCATTCAAGAAGAAAAATATGATGATTGGATCACCAATATTGTCCCTATAAAGAAGAAGAATGACCATATTTGTATCTGTATTGATTTCGGGGACCTTAATAAGGTATGCCCGAAAGATGACTTTTTTCTCCCTATATCAGAACTTTTAGTTGATAATATTTTCAACTATGACATGTTTTTCTTTACGGACTAATTGTTGGGTTACAACCAAATTAAAATGGCACTTGAAGATGAAAAGCATACCTCATTCAAAATACTTATAGGTATATTCTACTATATGGTCATGTTCATTAGCCTGAAGAATGTTGGTGCCACATACCAATGGGTAATGACCTATATATTTAATTACTTGATTCATCAAAAGGTCAAATGCTACGTAGATTATTTGGTCATTATAAGCATGGACCAAAAAGATCACCTAGAAGACTTGAGAATTGTGTTTGAGAGGATCAGAAGATAAATCCCCTCAAATGTGCATTCGTTGTCTCCTCCGACAAATTCTTAGGGTACATTTTTCGTCATCGAGGTATCGAGTTTAACCCCAATAAGATAAAAGCAATTATGGAGATTCTACTTCCCAGATACCTTCACCATCTTCATTCTTTGTAAGGATAACTGGCTTTCATTTGACAATTCATATCGAATCTATCGGTGCCAATTTCGTGGAAGCCTCTTATACTGTACACAATGACACTAGAAGAGTGCCTTGGAGTATTATTGGCCCAACACATTGAAAAAGGCAAGGAGAATGCACTCTACTATGTTAATCAGAGGTTGATCGGAGAAGAGATTCGATATTCTCCAATTGAGAAGTATTGTCTTGCATTGGTTTTTGCAATTAAAAAACTCTACCACTATATGCTGTCTCACAGAATCACCCTAATATCAAAGATCTATTCACTAAAATTCTTGAATATAAGACTAGCATTGACAGGTCGCCTAGCCAGGTGGCAGTACTACTACTGCAATTGGATATCACGTATATGCCATAAGAGGAGATGAAAGGGAAAGCCTTGACAGATTTTTACACTGCACATCCAATTCCAGTAGACTATCCACTCAATGATGATTTCCCTGACGAGCAAATCATGTAGGTCAAGGAAGATAAAAAGCTATCATTCTGAGAGATGTACTTTGATGGGGCATTATCGATTAAACTTGCCCGACCTCAACATTTTGAAAGGGCCCAAGCCAGCATCGATCTCATTTTCGTAGCACCTGGGTGAGGTATAATGAGGTTTTCATTTAGTTTAACTAAATCTTATACCAATAATGAAGCTTAATACAAAGCTCTAATAATGGAACTAGAGATCATGATTGATGTTAGAGCCAAAGCCTTCAAATTTTTGGCAATTCTCAACATGTTATAAGTTAAGTCCTCGATATTTACAAGGTTGGTAAACTTGAAGTGGCCCATTATCATCGACAACCTCTCGAACTGCTGAAGAAAGTGTCAAATGTTAAAATAGATTGAGTCCCTCATGGTCAGAATGCCAAGATAAATTTTCTAGCCAAATTAGCCAAGGATGTGGCGAACACTAATGAGGAGATACCTATACTAATTATGGTTCATGGTCGTTGAGTCTTAGAGCCAGCAATCTTATAATTCATACAAGCAGAGGGAATACCAAATTCAAGCTAGAAGAATATAATCGCAGTTGATCCTCAACCTCCCAAATAATTCATTATTGAAAATAAATCAAAAGAACATTATATAGTCAAGAGACGTAAAACCAGTAGATGCTCAGAGTTGTGGCTGCATTGCTTAGACATTGAGGAAGGAGATGATTAGAGGACACCCTTCATCGACTATTTCAAAGAAAACAAACTCCCAAAGGATAGATCTCTCGCGGCATTAATTCAGAAGAGAGCATCACGATATACATTCGTCATTGATATACTATATCATCGAGGTTTCGATCAAATGTGGCATAGGTGTCTAAGGACCAAGGAAGCTGATAAAGTAGTAGCAAAAGTCCATGGAGGACTTTATGGTGCACACCAGTCAAGTCCAAAAATGGCTGCTAAAATAAAGATAATGAGTTACTATTGGCCTATAATGGTAAGGGATTATATTAATCGTGCCAAGAGGTGCTGCAAGTGCCAAATGCACGGTGATGTTATACATTAACCTCCAAATCCACTACACCTAATAGTAGCGTCCTGGCCATTTGAATGTTTGGGTACATATATAATCAATTCGATAGATCCGACATCTTCAGTGGGACACCGCTTTTATTCTAGCAGCAACAGACTACTTTTTCAGGTGGGCAGAAGCGGCTCCCTTCAAAGAAATCACATTCGAGTATGTGATCAATTTCTTCACTCATAATATTATATACATATTTAGTGTGCCACGCCACATAATCTCAGATAATGGTACTTCATTCAAAATTATAATAATTTATAAGTTCATTGATCGGCACAAAATTGATTGGCGGTATTTATCCATATACAATCCAAGGGTAAATGGCTTGGCGGAGGCCTTCAACAAGATGCTGGTGAAATTATTAAAAAAGATCTTCACTAAAAATAAAAGAGAGTGGCATACAAAGATGGAAGAAGCTCTATGAGTAGACCGTGCAATGTATAAGATTCAAACTAAAGTCTATTCTTATTCATTGGTATTTATAGTCGAGGTCGCATTACCATTCTAAGTCAAACTACCATCACTTCGGGTAGCAATCTAGAACGATCTCACTCAATTTCAAAATACTCGCCAGAGAATGGAAGAGCTTGATGCACTAGATGAACTTAGGTTACAAGCTCAAAAAAATCTAGAAATCTATCGAGGAAGAATAGCAAAATCCTTCAATCGTATGATATGCCCTTGGGTATTTCAAGAAAGAGAATTGATCCTGGTGCTGAGAAGACCAATCATCCCATACCAAAAAATCGGGGGAAAATTTATATATAACTAGGAGGGCTTTTTTGTTATCAAGAAGGTGTTTCAACGAGAAGCTTATCAGTTGATCGATCTGAATGGTTAGAGGCCTATGCCACCGATCAATGGCTGATACCTGAAGAAATACTATATATAACATTTCTAGAGGAAATATTTTGTACAATACGCTATATTTTTATACATGTTTATTATCATATACATTTCATATTTTAAAACTCTCTTGTATTATGAGAATATATTTTAAAAATTTTTGTCACATTGGAGGCATTTTAAATATTTATTTGGGTTGACATTGTGCTATGCCAAGATCCCCAAATAAATATTTAAAGCCTCAAAATTCAAAATTTATTCTATCTAAAATGTCCCTATGAGATAGGAGGCATTTTAAATATTAATTTAGGTTAACATCGCACTACATGACAAGATCTCTGAGTAAATATTTAAAATTATCAATGCAAATATTCTTTTATGATAAAGAATATAAATATTTTTTTTTCAAAGCATATGCAGGTGATCTTTCAAAGATCGAGACAACACTTTCTCCAATAAACCAAGGTTTAAAAGTCAAGAAAGAGACTTTTGTGGATACACACTTCTATAAATTGAGTTGAAGAAGCTTGAAACCTTTCAACAGCCTGATGCTTAAGGTTAGAATAGGTGTGAAAGGTTCGATCCAATAAGCCCAAATATGGTCAAATTGTTGGTAGCTCTGTCTACGCAACACACCATAAGAAAGGCCGTAGTAGCGAAACCCCCACTTCGTCACCCCATCAGTAAGGATTGTATGAAGTATGAAGGCTAATTTGACTCGACAAGTTCAAGTGATCATAGTCTACCAAATTCTCTTAATTGATCAGAGAAGTTCTAGTGGATGTAAGAGTCACAAACAACTACCAAATGATCTAGGCTCTAAATCTTCAACTATAAAGGACTACTCCAAATCTGCCAACATGAATAAAATTAGCATTATGAAGCATAATTCCTATAGCTCTAGTCTCAAGCCTGAATGGGTGTAATAGATAGGATCCAATAAGCTCAAATATGACCGGATCGCTGGTAGCTCCATCTACTCAATAAGAGAGATTGTATCCAATAAGCTCAAATATGGATGAATCACTGGAAGCTCCATCTACTCAACAAGCCTTAAGAAAGGCCGTAGTCGAGGAACTCTCATCTCAGCTACTAGAGGATAAAGAGCTATGAAATCCTAGCTCTCCTTATCTAATGAACTCAAGAGACTCAGATTAAAGTCTTCTTAAGTGGTTAAGGATCAAGATACTACCTATATTTGATACTATCAACTAAATCCAAAACTTATAAATCCTTCAACAAATCTGTAAAGCACAAAGCGAGTATCGAATGAACTTTTCTTCAACAAGTGCATTAAAGCATAAAGAAAAGGACCGAAGAAATTATTCCAAAGTTTATAAAAAGCTTATGGCTGAACTAAGAGGATTATATCATCAATAAGTTCATTAAGCACAAAGCTCTGGATCGTTGACTACGTGCCACTGACCTATTACAAACATAAAAGGTTTAGGTTGCTGACATCTATTCCTTCATCATGCCCACAAAGTAAGAAGCATAGGGCAGAATATACAAAAAACACCTGACAAGTTAGTAAAGAAAAAGTAGAAAATACTTCAGCAAGTTTGCTACTCACAGAACAAGGCAGAATGAATCAAAATCTTAGGACTGGAGCCAAAGCAAAAAAATGAACAACTTATATAACATCTATAAGTTTCCTTAAAGACTAGGGGCATTTTAAATATTTATTTTGTTCAACATCATGCCTCATGCCGAGATCCCCAAATAAATGAATATATCTACCAAGATACAATTAGATGATAGAAGATATATTAAGCAGTTACAAAAATGATAAAAACCAAGGAAATAGTGGTGCTTAAGAAGGGCTTAAGATATCTATTTGACTAAGAGCAAATATATCAACTA
>JACXSL010000423.1:0-25000 GCA_019514585.1 Dendrobium officinale
ATGGGTACGAGGAACATCTGCTTGGTTCGGAAACCGTTCCTCAAGAAGACAAGACCGCCGAGTATGCCCGCTGGAAACTGATAGATAGAAATCTCGTCTCAACGATCTTCTCCACCCTCTCCGCATCCATTCTACCGTATGTGCTGAATCTTTAATCCGCACGCGAAGTGTGGAAAACACTGTTTTGATTAAAAAAATACATTTAGGTATATATAGTTTTGAAAAATATTTAATTATCTTTGGGAATATTTTTAATTTTGAATTTTAAAATTGAACGCGTCATTATGAACACTATATCACCTCGGGAGATGATGATATCGTTCCCTAATGGGTTCAAATTTCATAATCTCAAATTTATCCGGATTATCGTAGTCAAACTCAAAGGGAAAATCGCATTTGATCCCGGAGGATCAAAATGGAATTTAATCAATTATTTGACTACGCTAATTTGGATAAAAAGATCATTTCTTTCATAATCAAAATCACGATAGTAATTGATATATCAATCCGAGGAAAGAAATTATCAATCACTATTGATCGTTTGAAAATGATGAAAATGATCGTTGAATTTAAATTTCCCAAAGAGAATTAATTAGAGTTTTTGAAAAAATTAATTTTGAAAATCAAATCTGGGTTTCTAAATCTCCTACGAGCGCAAGCCCTCGTAGTTAATTACATCGTAGGAAAATCAAAAATTTTTTTTCTACGAAAACTCTCGATTAAAATAGCGGTGTAAATTTTATTTATGATTTTCAAGGCTTGATATCAAAGGAGAGAAATGGTAGGAATTTTCAAATGGGATTGGATCAAGTCTGAACACTTATTTTCAGAGTCAAAGGAAGAGGAGTAGGGAGTGTTTTGAGATTCTGAATCACTTCAGAAACACTCCAGCCTATCCTAAATATTGGGCTTAAATTTGATTGAAAGTGATTTAATATTTAAGTGATCAATTTTATTAGAAAGTTGGGATTCGATTCCCAGAGGGTGAGGTCTTATAGCCCGAGCTCGCCTCAGAACCTAAGTCTAAATTGGGTACTAAAAAGTGACCCGAACCTAGCTAGTGCAATGCAAATCTGGTCTTACCCCGGCCTAGATTGGGGAGCCAGCTAAACCACCTAGGCCCTTTAAAATCATGTATCAAGTCATTTAATGTTAGAATGGGTAGGGACATTATTTAAGAAAGGTTTTTTGAGAACGGGGCCGACATCTAGAGCGGATCCTAATTGGCCCCTTTGAATTATGTTGGGTTTAATGCTTAAGCTAATGTAATTAAAGATTTAATTCGTTATTAATCTAATGCATGCTGATCGACTCGATTAAAAGATTGAATTTGAATTAAGGCTATGAAATGAGGACTCCCGGCGGTCCCGGGCTTACTTCTTAAATTCGTTAGAATTTCTATATGAGCCTAAATGTTTTAATTTAATTTAAGTAGAAAAAATTTTATTAAGTCCTTAAGAGCCTACAGTCGTATTCCAGGTCAAATCAAAGTCGGCATGCAGGTAAAAAGACTAGAAAAGCAGGATTTCTAATGCGCAATCAATTTAAATAAATCAATCAAATTAAATATATCAAATTGAATGTCCGTAGGCAAGTGCCCCTTATTATTACATCACAGAATTTTGCAGAAAATTAAAGTGGCCGGGCACCACTGACTACAACCCGGATTTTATCTTAAGACTCAAATGACTTTGAGATTTGAGATTCTTCTCATGGTCCATTTCTTCGTCTTCTCACGAACATCTTGATTCGTCGGTTCCGGATATCCAAATGGAAAGAAACTCCCCCTTGAACGGGGTGTTATCTTTCCTCTTTGGATATTTGAAAGGGATCCTAATTTGACTTCCAAATGGAAGAAGACTCTCCCCTTTAGGGATGTCTTCACCTCTTTGGAATTCAAATTGGATTAAGCATCCAAATCTCAAACCATTTCAAATAATTACAACCTTAATCGAATTAAATTTACATTGAATGAAATAAGAAAATCTAGACTCGATCCTGCAAGGTTATCCTAATAATCAACAGTTGTATCTACAGTCCCAAGCATTTAATATTTGATCTCAAGCAGTTAATATTTTTGAAATTTAAATGCTCAACAGATTGCAGTAAATAAATAAACAATCAATCAATTCTAAGCTAGCAAGCAGCATGCAGTGAAAACTCGAAAACCCGGCACACAACAGAAAAGTAAACACCGGCCTAGCCTAAAACTAGAGTTGGTTGTCCTAGCAATTCATCTAAAGTGTGTGAGGTAGGTCGTGTGGTTTTGATATGTCCTAAATAGGATCATTTGTTAAAGTTGTTTAAGGTTCGATTGGTTGAAAGGTTTAAGGAAAATTTAGTTAGAGTTTAAATATTAATATTTTGAATCTTTTAAAATTAATTATTAATTATTTATTGGAAAGCACCTTTGTTTCACACCGAGGCCGTGAAGTTTATTCCACCTTCCTTGGGGCTAATTAAATAGCCTCGTAGGCCTAGGTTACCCAGCGGTACCCGATATAATTAAGTGAATTAGATTTGATTAAGGTTTAAGTATTAATAAATTTTAATTTAAGTTGGTTGATTACTGATTTTAAGGTTAATTAAAGATTTCTGTAGTTTTAAAGTGATTTTGAGTTTTTAGGATTTTTAGAATATTTTAATCACTTAATTAAGGGGTTGAAAATTGACTTTTTTATTAAGCTCAAATTCTGGAATGTTTGTATTTTATTAAAATACTAGACCTTGCTACGATCAGTTAGAAGGTAAGTACGTTGAAATCGGATTTTTCTACATTTTATTACGAAGGTTTGAAGTTCTGAACTAGTTTTGACCTAGAGTTGACCGATTGTTGACTTTTTGAATTTAATGCTTTTCTGGAAGTTTAATATTTTTAATAAATATTAGTCATTATTATGAGTTGAATGCAAGTGATTTTGTTCAATTTGGATTTTTCTTGAATTAGTTATGAATGTTTGAAATTTATGTATTTATTGAATTTTTAAAATTGTTTAATTAAAGGGCCTTTTTGGGATTTTTCTCCAAATGAGTTCCCAACTCCTTGAAATCAACTCCAAAGGTCAGGAATGACCTAGGGAGAGATTCCCAAGTGTTTGGGAAATTTTTTGGAACTTTTTAATTATTATTAATTAATTATTTTAATTAAAGATTGAATTTCACTTAAAATTAAATTAAGGTTTAAATGGCTGTCAAATCAAGGGGATTTCAATTTTCATGAGTTAAGGATTGAATTCTGGTCAGTTAGAGGGTTTATACATAATTTTTGGATTTAAACATGATTTATTACATTTTCTGGAAGGTTTTAATGGCTTAATTAAGGCTTGATCTTAAGAAAATCAATTGGGGAGCTTAATGACTTTTAAAACCAGTGAAAATTTTCCTAGTGGCTGTACATGTCACTAAGTTTAAGTGTTTGAAGTTTCAAGTCAAGAAGGTACAAATCCTAATCACAATGAATTTTCTAAGTTTTCTAATCAAAGCCCTTAATTTTTGTCCTTAATGTCCCTAAGTTTGATAGGTTTGAATCAAAGTTTTAACTAACCCTTGACCAAACATGAAATAAACACACAATAACAACCAATTCCTAGATCTAAGAGAGCCTTAGACTAAGTGCAAGTGTGTGCTTCCTAAGCATGCAAATAAATAACAAAGAGATTAGTGGATAATCAAATTATGATTATTCACTAATCAAATCCCCATTAATTCAATTCAATTAAGGCCAATTTCTGATTAAAATTTCAAGTCGGATTCAAAGTGTTAAAAAAAATCTAGACACACATATAATTTTAAAAAGAATTGATTTAAAATTATATATAAAATAAAGATTATAACTTTAATAACTGAAATTAATATCAAATTTGCTCAAATAATTCTAGAAATCTCTCTGGAAGTTCAAAATAGATTAAAATAATTTTTATTTTTAAAATTTAGAAATATTTGGATTTATTTTAATTGAATAATAATTAAAATAACTTATTAGTTAATATTTAAAATTACTTAAAATATAAAAAATATTTTAAAGCAATTTTATTTTTAAATTAAAGGTCTTGAAAATCCGAGCAGTTTGATATATAATACTTAATTTTCTGAAAAGTATTTAATTTTTAATATTTTTTTGTAGGTTCTGGTAATTAAATGGTTTTAATTTTAATTAAAACCCTTTAATTAAACCGGCGGCCAATCATTGGGACAGGTGGCGGGCGCTGGATCAAACGCGTGGCGGCGGCGCAGGGTCCACGCGGTATCACTTAAACCAGTCAGCAATGGCTAACTGCCGTCGGATCCCTATATGATGGAATGGACGGCTCAGATCAAATCCTGCTATCTGATCTCGCGGGGAGAGATCAGACGGCGGGATTTTGATCCCGCGGCTCTGAATCAAGGGCCCAGATGCGGCCGGACCAGAGAAATGTCGTTGGATCAAAAGCCTGGTTCGAAAATGCCGTGGGATAGCTTGATCTGGGCCGTTGATCTTACGATCAACGGCCCAGAAAAAGTGCAGATCATGCACGTCCCGAACCCTAAGTCCAGATCAAGTAAAATAACTCGTTCTCTTTGCACATTTGATGAATTTAAATGAAATTTTAAACAGAGATTTAAATAATGAAGAGAATTAATGGGGATTTAAATTTACGGCATAAGACGATAATTTTAAAAAGATATTTAGACTAGGGTATTCTAACCTAGGGTTTGGATTTTTCACCTTGATTTTGGACGGATTAAACCGTTTTAAAGCGTGTTGCATTTGTAGACTGTCCACGCTCCTTTTTGTAGAAGACACCTCGGTCTGATATGGACTGGATCAAATGGAAGAACTCCTTGAATGGGTTGGTCTAGATCTCGTCGGGAGATCGTCGGCCACCGCTTTGACCGGCCGGATTTGAGTGAGAATGTATGGAGGGATCTCTAGGGAGCTCAATAGAACAGAGAATGAGGTTTGAGAGGCTGGGGCTGGAGAGAGATTGATGGGATACGAATGAGGCTCATTTGAGCCTTTTGCCCTATTCAATCCCTTCCAGATTGAATGGAGGGCTGGGATCTACTCGATGAGCCTCCAGATGAGTGCCATCTGTCCAGGGAGTTGGTGGGAGCAGCAGCCAAGGACAGCTCAAGGACATCCTAGGTGTAAAGGGTGTTTTGTCTTAACTAGAGCATGTGGGGTTGATAAGAGCCACTAGATCTTCATCCAAGGGCTTAGAAAAGCCTTGAGAAGGTTCCAGAAACTGATTAAGATAGATGGAGAGTTTTCAAATAGAATGGATTAAGTTTAAGAGGTCATTTGACCATCTTTGACCCTTCAAGACCCTTTGTTTGATATGTTGACTGGTCCCCATGCCACATGGCAGTTGAGGTGGCATGGGAGAAGGCTTGAGGGCTGGTTGAGTGAACTAGGTTCAAAGGGATTGAAGTTACTTGAGCTTGCTTGAACATTTAAGCCTCTTAAAGCCCTTAAGAGACTTGTTGACTGTGTTGACCAGTCAACTAACCCTCTTGAGTACTGAGGTGGCAGTCGAGGTGATCTTAAAGATTGATTAAAATGAATCAAAACCAAAGCCAAGTGAAGGGATGGAGGTTTGAATTTGATATGGGGTTTGGAATAGATTTAAACCAACCTTAGAGTTGACTTGGTCAACTCTACTTGAATTTGATTGACCAACATCCCAAAACATGGTTAGGCCATAATTAGAAGTTGGTTTGAAGCTTAAAATGGATTCAATTGATTAAATGGGTTAAAATAACCCATTAGAGCCTTAAGGGAATTTTGAGTCAATCCTGGTTGACTTGGTCAACCAGGTGGGTCCAAGGTCTAAAAAAAGGGTTCAACAGATTTCAAAAGTCATTTTGGGTCTACTGGATGTGGTTCCAGGGTCTGAAGAGTTGGATTTCATCAAATGAGCCTATTGGGCCCATTAAGGGTATTTAAGTCAATTTTGTTTGATCTGGGCAAACATGTTGATCCAGGGTTTGAAATCGGGCTCAGCAAGTCTGAAATGACATTTAAAAGGCAATAGAAGTGATTCCATGGCTCAAAGAGGTCATTTGGGTCAAAACACCTGTTTGGACCCTAAAAGGGCCTCTTGGGTCAAACCTGTTGACTTGGTTAAAGTGACCATGCTTGACTCATGGTACACTTGGAGGGGTTCAAAGTATTGATGGAAATGATTTGAGAGCTTGGTAGAGTTTGATGGGCTTAATGGGTTGTAATAACTCATTTAGGGCCTTAAAGGGTACTCGGGTCAACCTATGTTGACTTGGTCAACTAGGTTGACCCAAGGGGTGGGTCAAAGCTTAACAGATTTGAATTGATATTTGAAAATTGCTGGAAGATATTCCAAGCAATTCGGAGGTCGTTTGGTTTGAAATCCCTATTTAAGCCCTATAGGGGTATTTTGGTCATTTTGACCCCTGGTCAACTGTGGGTCAAAATGGATAAACCAAAATGCAGTTTAATGTTCAATGAGTTATGATTAAGGGTCTGGAAGAATCCTAGGGTCTCGAGTAGATCCTAGGGTCTGGAGTCTAGAAGGGTCCTAGGATCTAGAATGGATCCTAAGGTCTGGATCTAGGAGAATCCTAGGGTCTAAGAAGATCCTAAGGTCTAGATTTTTCTGGAGGAATCCTAGAGTCTAGATTGGTCTGGAGATTGAACTGATTTATGGTCAGGTTTGATCTGGGGTTAGGATTGATCTGGAGTCTGGATGGGTCCTTAGTGACCTTATACAAAAATGAGGTCAACAAACACTCGAACGAAGACTACAACCAACAAATCGCTCGAGGGTCATACAACTGAAAAACAAACTACACCAGATTCAATTAAAAGACAGAACAATGGATCAATATCTTGATCATATCAAGAAGATAGTAGATAGCATCGCAGCGGCTGGTTCTACGGTGGACACGGAGGATATCGTGCTTTACATCCTAAATGGTCTACCGTCCATATACAACCCATTCAAGACTGCTATTAGAACCTCTCTTCAACCAATCAGTTTAGACGACCTCTATTCCCTTCTCTGCAGCGAAGAGATCAATCTTCACCATCAGCAAAGTCAAGAACTACAAAAATCGGACACCTCTGCCCTGTTTAGTAGCAGAAACGCCAACTATCGCTCCAAGAACTCCAAGAACAGGGGGAAATTTCCGTTCCCACGCCAGCAGACCACAAGCGATAGCTCCTCCGCTCCTAGAACAACGTCCAACAGGCCAATGTGCCAAATCTGCGGTAAGCAAGGTCACTCCGCCATAAATTGCTGGCATAGGTGCAACCTCACCTATGCGCCACCGACCAATCCCAGGGCCTTAACCGCTCAGCAACAGCCACTACAGCCCTCGCCTCCGAACGAATGGATTGTCGACTCAGGAGCCTCCTCTCATATGACATCCGACCTCACGAACCTTCACAATCCGTCGATTTACAATGGTATGGACTCTGTGTCTGTCGCAAACGGAAGCTCTATCCCCATCCAACACTCGGGTCAAGGGATACTTCCGCTGCCAGATTCTCACCGTAAGCTTCATCTACGAAAAATTTTTCATGTCCCCTCTATATCCCATAATCTCCTATCTGTAGCTAAACTAACAGAGGATAACAACGTTTCGGTTTCTTTTAATGCTAACAAATTCACTATGAAGGATCTCCAGGACAATCGTCTTCTACTTCGGGGACACAAGCGCCATGGTCTCTACCGTCTACTGGCTCCTACCATCCGTAACCGCATGGCCCTCGCCTCCGGTCGCGCTCCTACCTTCTCCTGGCACGCACGAGTTGGTCACCCGAACGACAGAACCATGTCTAAGCTAGCCAAAATTGTTACTGATACACATATTTCCCATTCTTCGTCGATTTGCATTTCTTGTAGTTTGTCCAAATGCCATAAGCAACCGTTTGTTGTGTGTAATTCGAACTATAATAAACCCTTTCAACTCGTCCACTCGGACGTTTGGGGACCGTCTCCGGTACCCTCTCTGAATGGTTTTCATTACTATGTAATTTTCATCGATGAATTCACACATTTTACCTGGTTGTATTTGATTCGCACTAAGGACGAAGTTTTCCATATTTATCAACAATTTAATAACATGGTTAAAAACGTTTTTCAAAAATCTATCCAGTATTTTAGATCTGACGGTGGAGGAGAATTTACCACCGTATTTTCGCCTTCACGGACAACAAGCCTCCTACGGTCATCTTAGGACCTTCGCCTATGTTTTCCTCACAAACCGATTCCTCAAGCTCACACGGTCCAAGGCTTGCGTCTTTTGCTACTCATCGCTATAGATGAATCAACCAATACCCATATACCTGACCTCATTCGTTTTTTCCTATCACCTACTTTAAGTCGAGATCTCTACTATGTCGAGCTGCCCTCTACGTTTCCCAATAGAAATCGACATCTCCAATTGATCTAACCTTGTCCAAACCCCTTTGCCGCAAGACCTACGACCGAATCATCCTTACCCGATGCCTCGAGCTCTCCGAGCTTCCCTGTCTTCAAGCCTGTGTTCCAAAAAATTCCATTTTAGGTGTGATCCCGACCTCTCCCTGTCAACCTTCTATATATATATATATATATATATATATATATTATTATATATATACCTATCCCTATCAATATATATATATATATATATATATATATATATATTGTTTGTGTGATGATGACGGCAGAGAGTTTTAAAGAGATTATGTTCCGGGGGAATTTTCAGAATGCATATTAGGTTTTAGATAAGACACTACCCAGAGATTTCGCCCTCATTTTGTGAGGACTTTTTCATTTGACTTCTGTTTCCAATTGGCGCAAGCTCCTATAGTTAGTTACCCCTCTCGATAATATGAGAGAACTTTCGATTAATGCTAGTCATTAAGGAGGTCATATGAAACTAAAATCCAGTGTGTAATAAAAACAATTTTAGGATTTGAATTTGATCTTATGATTTAGATTTTGAAGTTGGGAATTTAAAGTTTATCACCATAAATTTAAAACTGATGGTGGGGGGGAATGAAGACGAGCCCAATCAAGTGTGTAATAACAACAATTTTAGGGTTTGAATTTGATCTTATGATTTAGATTTTGAAGTTTGGAATTTAAAGTTTATCACCATAAACTTAAAACTAATGGTAGGGGGAATGAAGACGAGCCCGATCAAGGTCCCATGGCTTTGTCGTCCTGAGCTGTCATGATCCCTGGTCTATTTAGTCAGAGGAGGTAGTTGACCCAACCTGATAGAAGTCACCTTGTCGGCAGCCATAGGTGTTTCGTCCAAGAATACCTTGTAGACCTGGGTTGTAGCTTGTCTAAGGGGATATATCTGAATCCACCCTAGCTAACAGAGGCTTTTATGCCCATCAAATATACCATATGATCCATCGCTCAAGGGTTTCACACCTTTAGGGAACATACGGGCTTTGGCCGCCGTAAACGTAATATAATGGTGTCATTTTGTGGCAAACCACCCAATCAGAGGGCACGTGCCACGTCCCTATTGACAAGAGACTATTTGAGGATGAATCGTACTTATACTCCCAACACGCATTTGCTCTTTGTAAGCTGAGGTTAATTTCAAATTTATCACCCCCGACAAATGGTTGTGGGAGGTGGATGTGTTTTAGTTTTAAGTTTTTAGGTAATGTATTTAATTTCAAAGATTTAGACTTCTATTGGATGTGGGATTTGACCTCTCCATTTGAGATTTCTGATCAACACGGTCATCATCGGGGTGACATTAAAGTCACTTATTTTTGTAGGATTTTGGTAGGTATTTTGTACTTCAGGTCATGTCAACTCCAGTCCTTTCAAGAAAAAGGATGAAATTTGAATATTTGGCCTGCATAGTATTCTCGAATCGTTGTATTTGAGACTTAGATGTAACGATCGGAACACATGTGGGTTATAATATTTAATCCTGCGCAGCATTCTCAAACATTGATGTTTAGAACTTTAATGCATTGACCAGAGCCACATGCAGTATAATTTAGTTTAAGAGATCATATTTAATACATAAGGGGCATTTTAAAGTATTTAAATATGATCCATTATGTAAGAGTGATTTTATTTAAGAAATGCCCAAATTTTCATTTAAGGGCCTACGAACGTTTTCTATCCACTTGTACCCATGTTATGGATCCGGTGGCGTAAAAGCTTTCTAAACTTTAGTTATTGCATTTAGTTTGTTTTAATTCCTCTAATTGTCACTTAGCACAGCTCGTAGAGGGTGTTTTCTTAATCTCCACTACTAGATCATGCTCGTAGAAGAATTATCTTGCTTGATACAAATTCCCCTATTCTTTCCAGTAGGAGATCGTGTCATTGCTTGTAGGCTAGTTGTTATGAGCACAACGAATTCCCTATTCCTTCTCACATGCGAATTGTAGTATTATCCACTAATCTTCAACTTACACATTAAAGTTTTAAATTCTTATAGTCATGTTGAGTACAAGGTGGCATATCAATCCTTCCCAAAATTCATAGTCTTGTTGTACAAGTTAAAGAGCAAACACAAGGAGAGCTATAAATGTTTATTATAAACTTGTTTGATTGGACACTTGTAGTATTTTAATTAACTTTATAATAATCTCAACAAAAGAAGCTGCATATAAATGCATTTCACCTATTGCATCTTCATGGTTATATCAAAATGAATCCAACAAGCGATCTATTATTTCCCAAACAATGGTTAAAAGTAGGATCACCCAATCCAACATCAACTAGTATATCAAGAAATTCATGTTTATTTGATGTATATTCATCATCCAATACATCATATACATTTGCAAATAATTTGGTCCCAAATATAGTTCTTTGATATCAAAGACTATAATGTAGATTTGTGAACTTCAATCGATTATAATCTTTCCAAAGTATTGTTAAACATCTCAACCATGTTGAGATAAATAAGATGAAAGATTTATTCTTCTCATTAGCCATTATTTCCTCCACCACCTTAACCATCATAAATATGCTAGATCTATGAAGTCACACACGATTTCCTTTTTTTTTATTAATTGATTATTCCAATTTATGTTAGTTGATTTTATTTAAATTGGTTAGTTAAATTAATTAAGAGACTTAATGTTGAATTAAAATCTCATAGTTAATTTAAAACTTTTAATTAAATTAATTAATTACAAGTTATTTTTTTAATTTTCTAAAAAATTGGCTAAGTCCAGAAGTTTCGAGTAAATTTCGGCAGTCTCCCGGCGTCCCCTCCCCGATACTGGGAGGTAAAGGAATGCTCAACTCGAATGGATCAAATCGACGGCGAGGAGATTTGGGAAGAGCAAATTGATCCTATAAAAGAGTCTTCAAGTCTTCTAATGTTCGCGACGTGTTAATTTAAGCAATTTTAATTTTAATTTTAAAAATATTTATGGTCCCCTAAAAAATCTGGCAGTCTTTCGGTGTCCCCTCCCCGGCGCCGAGAGGTAAGGAGGGCATTTTCCCTTTAGCTCAACTCGGCCGGAGTGAATCAACAGCGAGGATATTGGAAGAGTAGTGTATGTGCTCCCTCGATCGGATAATCTTGAGGACCGAGGGCTTGAGGGGACCGGATCAAACCCGAGACTTCCTTCAAATTGCTCCCACCTATTTGCAAATTATTTCTCTCCATCTTTATCTCTCTTTTTCTCTTTTTTTTCCTTTTTATAAATTTTTTTATTATATATATAATATTATATAATAATAATAATAATAGTAATATAATAATAATAATAATAATAATAATAATAATAATAATAATAATAATAATAATAATAATAATAATAATAATATATTATAATAAAATACATATATTATTGTTATTACATATAGTAGAATAGAGAGAGGGGGAAAAGGAATTGGGATGAATCCCTATTGGGCTAGGGCAGGAGACACATACGAGGGAGCTTCGGGTACACAGGCGGCGGCGGCGGCGCCTAAGGCGGGAGGACGGCGGCGCCGACTCGGGCGGGAGGACGGGGTCGGCCGGAGTTGGAGGAGGTAAGCTGGCTTAGTCCTCTGTGCACGAGAAAGAGATGGCTTCAATGCTAAAGCAATGCAGCAGGACCAATGTCGGGTGCCGTCACGGTAGGAAGGAGTTTGACGGCCAAAGGCAGAGGTCGGCGCTATTTTCAGGCATTGATCGATGGTTGGAGTCGGTGGGCTTATTGGGAATGGGAGATTGAGAGGTAAGTTCTGAAAACTTCATTTCTCTTCTCTCTGTGTATATGTGTGCGTGAGGGAACCGAATGAGAGGAGCGCTATTTTTATGTCGTGAGAAGAACGACGGTTATGCGAGATCATGGGGGAGATATATAGAGTTGTGGTCAGTTGGTCATTTTATCTGATTGGCAGTTACAGTCAACAAATGCCCCCCAACAAATATGATATGCGCTCTATAGCATATTATTTTTGTTTGAAATTGGTTGACCCTATGGATCTCTGAAATTTGATTTTAGATGTCACATAGAGGGTCTTCTAGATATCCCTGATTTATCTTCTCAATTTATCAGGAATTAATATTTCTTCTTCTCCCTAGCTCTGTGCTTTCATGAGCTTGATAAAAAATCCATACCAGCAACCTATACACTTTAGATTTGTATTAGGTCAGTGGAAAAAAGTTATCAGTTTGGGGCTTTATGTATGATGGACTTTGATGATAACAATATTCCTTTAGTTCAGCCTATAGCTTTATAAGAACTACATGATAACTTCTTCGGTCCTGAGTTTTCTTCTTTATCGGACATGCTGAAGAAGAGAAGTTCCTTCGATCTTTAGCTTTGTGCTTGATAGATTTATTGAAGGATAATGCCTCTAAATTTGAATGGCGTTTTCATTGGGCCTTGGTGACTTTGACTTGATTGATATTTTTCTTTTGAATTCTTTCTTAATCTGTATGTTAGTTGAGAAAATCTTTAGAATCTAAACTGCCTTGATTTGTTAAATTTGACAAATATCAAGCTTAGTAATATTTGTCACCGAGCTAAAAAAATAGGTGCTTTCCTACTACGCCCTTTTATCATGGCTTATTTAGTAAGTAAAGCTTGTTGAAACTTGTTAATTATGAATTAGGTTGTTAGATCTAAGCTTATGTCCCAATGCCTAATAAAGAGGTGGGGGGGGGGGGGTTAATTGGTAATTTAAAATAATTATTCTCTTGTTAATTGAAATTTTAAGAGTTTAAAATTGATGAAATATTTGTTGCAGATCTATGGTTTATGATTTTGATGAAAGCAAACATTCCTTATTTCTCTACGATTGCCTTATGTGCTAACGTTTCAGGTCCACACGATCAAACTGCAATCTGGAACCAGCTCAAGATTGGGTAGACTAGGTCTGTGTCAGTTTGTAATCTTTTTTCTTTCTTGAGTCTATTGTATTTGGTGTGGCATCTGATGATTTGTAACTTGGAAGATTTTCTGTTGTTCCCTAAAAGATTTCTATTTTGGTAACATCATCCGGGAAGATATTTATATCGTCCTGGACGATCTGACAAAAGTAGAAACCCTAATTAGGGCATCCTCTTTAAAGCAGCCATTTTTATGCAAAATATATCGTCCTGGACGATTTTGTATCGGCTAGGACGATCGGCTCAATTCAACAAGAATCTACCGCCAGATCTACTTAGGAAATTCTTATTTTTGGATATCGTCCTGGTATATCAGCCTAGACTATAAAATATCGTCCAGGATGATCCAGGACAATTTTTCCAAAATTTCTCAAGCAGTTTTGGAAAGCAATTAATGGGGATTTCGTCCAGGCTGATCGCAAGATCGTCCGGGACGATTAAACATTGTTCAGCTTCATTTCAGGGTGATATTCAAGACGATTTTTCTCATATTTGTTCTAATCGGCCAAGACGATATGCCTATCATCCTGGACGATAATGGCGGCAACTTGCATTAATGAGCTTGTTTTGAGAGCTTCTTTTTAAGCTATGGCAATGCACTTTGTAAGTGTCTTTGACAGCAATTGTAACTTCGTTCTTATGGGGGAAACTTGAAGAGAGAGCTTGAAAGGGAGAGAGGAAAGGGTGGAGTTTGAGAGGGAGAAGATCCTGTGAGGGGGAGGAACTCAAGGGAGTGTGGTGGGGGATCCACACGGTTGCTTCGGTGAACTCGCACCTTAGTACCATCGGATTCAAGGCTTGTCTTGAGGGAAGTTCACCAAAGAAGAAAATCTCTTTGGTGTCAAAGGACCTGGCGACTCCGCCACACCGGGGAAGATGGAAGTGATTTTGTAAGGGCTTCTCCGCCTAGCTGTGGGGGCTAAAGGAGAGACACTTTTATTGTGCAATACTTGGAGGGTGCCTCCAAGGAGTGGACATAGGTCAAGTTTTGACCCAACCACTATAAATCCGGTGTGTTCTTTTCTTATTATTACTTCCGCATTATTTAATTTCCGCACTTTGATTTATGTGGTGATTTCGGTTTGAGTTTTATCTTTGGTTTTAAAGTTATCCAACTCACATCTCTCTATTTATTTAGCCTTGGGCCAGTTCATGAGGGCTTAACATCCCTAACGAACTTTCAAGTGTTTTCAGAGCACTTTCTATTGTCATCTGAGCACTTTCAAGTGGTATCAGAGCAAAACTTTCATGAAAAAAAAATTCAAAGAATACGGTCAATCCAATTCTACTAAGTTTTTGATTAAAACTAAGAGGTAACTTTCTCTTTTTAAGAATATTTTTTTTTTCACTAGATCAGGAAACATTTTTTGTTCGTTTTGTTTTTTGTTTGTGCCTCCTCTCTTTTTGATAATGTCAAAGTGGGAGAACGTATTGTTAAATTTTTGATTTTGTTTTCTTTTCAAAAAAATTAAAAACAACAAAAATATTTTTATCTCCCCTATTTTTTAAAAAAGATTTATTCTAGTGAGGGGAGAGATTAGGAGGATTTACTTTTATGAAAATTCAAATTGAAATATTTTGCCATCATCAAAAAGGGAGAGATTGTTGCGGATCTATGGTTTATAATTTTGATGATATCAAACATTCCTTATTTCTCTATGATTGCCTTATGTGCTAACGTTTTAGGTCCACACGATCAGACTGCAATCTGGAACCAGCTCAAGATTGGGTAGACTAAGTCTGTGTCAGTTTGTAATCTTTTTCCTTTCTTGAGTCTGTTATATTTGGTGTGGCATCTGATGATTTATAACTTGGAAGATTTTCTGTTGTGCCCTAAAAGATTTCTATTTTGGTAACATCGTCCGGGACGATATTTATATCGTCCTGGCTGATCTGACAAAAGTAGAAACCCTAATTAGGGCATCCTCTTTAAAGCAGCCGTTTTTATGCAAAACACATCGTCCTGGACGATTTTGTATCGGCCAGGATGATCGGCTCAATTCAGTTAGAATCTGCCGCAAGATCTACTTAGGAAATTCTTATTTTTGGATATCGTCCTGATATATCGGCCTGGACTATAAAATATCGTCCAGGACAATCCAGGATAATTTTTCCAAAATTTCTCAAGCAGTTTTGGAAAGCAATTAATGGGGATTTCGTCCAGGCCGATCGCAAGATCCTCCGGCACGATTAAACATCGTCCAGCTTCATTTCAGGGCGATATTCAGGACGATTTTCCTCATATTTGTTCTAATCGGCCAGGACGATATGCCTATAATCCTGGACGATAATGGCGGCAGCTTGCATTAATGAGCTCGTTTTGAGAGCTTTTTTTAAGCTATGGCAAGGCACTTTGTAAGTGTCTTTGGCAGCCATTGTAGCTTCGTTCTTGTGGGGAAAATTTGAAGAGAGAGCTTGAATGGGAGAGTGGAAAGGGTGGAGTTTGAGAGGGAGAAGATCCTGTGAGTGGGAGGAACTCAAGGGAGTGTGGTGGGGGATCCACACGGTTGCTCCAGCGAACTCGCACCTTAGTACCATCGAATTCAAGGCTTGTCTTGAGGGAAGTTCACCAAAGAAGAAGATCTCTTTGGTGTCAAAGGACCCGGCGACTCCGCCGCACTGGGGAAAGTGGAAGTGATTTTGTAAGGGCTTCTGTACCTAGCTGTAGGGGCTAAAGGAGAGATACTTTTGTAGTGCAATACTTGGAGGGTGCCTCCAAGGAGTGTACGTAGGTCAAGTTTTGACCGAACCACTATAAATCTGGTGTGTTGTTTTCTTATTATTGCTTCCGTATTATTTAATTTCCGCACTTTGATTTATGTGGTGATTTTGGTTTGAGTTTTATCTTTGGTTTTAAAGTTATCCAATTCACATCTCTTTCTTTATTTAGCCTTGGGCCAATTCATGAGAGCTTAACATCCCTAACGAACTTTCAAGTATTTTCAGAGCACTTTCTAGTGTCATCTGAGCACTTTCAATGTTTAGTTGTTTTAAAAACAATTTTTCAAACACAAATATCAACAAAAAATAAAAATAAAAAAGCAGCAGAAGATACAAGACATAAGATTTATAGTGGTTTGGTCAAATATGACCTACATCCACTCCATGAAGTGTCTCACTTCAGGTATTGCACTATTACCACTAGTGTCTCTCCTTTTTCCCCCACAGCAAGGCGGAGAAGCCTTCACAAAAACTTTCTTTCACCACTACCCAGTGTGGCAAAGAACCGTCATCCTTTTACACCCTCTAAGTGTAGGTTGAGTACCATCATACTTTTACACCCTCCAAGTGTCCAAGAATTGTTATTTTTCAATTATGTACGTTTATGATCATCCCGTACAATCACATTTCATATGTATGAACAGTGTAAAAACTGTTGCATATGAACTACATGTGAATCAGTACGAACTACCTTCGTACCCTATAATCATCCCGTACGAACTAAGTTTGTTCGGTATGAACCATTATTCCCAAGATTTGTTGGTATGAAAATGTAGGACAGACTACAAGTTCAAAGAACAGAGGATATCATCCTGGGATGAATTGGTAACATCATCTGGACGAATAGTCTAAAATCACAAGTCCAGATGACTTCATCCTGGGTCAAATGGGTTAAATCGTCTGGACGAATAGTTCAAAGCACAAGTGTTGAGGACATCATCCTGGAATGAAATGGTAATTTCGTCTGGACAAATAGTTCAAAGCACAAGTCTAGAGGACATCGTCTAGGGATGAAAGGGTAAATTTGTCTAGACGAATAGGTTAAATTACAAGTCCAAAGGACATCATCTTGTGATGAAAGGGTAATTTCGTCTAGACGAATAGGTTAAACCAGAAGCGTAGAGGACATCATCCTGGGATGAAAGGGTAAATTTGCTTGGACGAATAGTTCAAAGCACAAGTCCAGAGGACATCGCCTTGGGACAAAAGGGTAAATTCATCTGGACGAATAGTTTAAAGCACAAGTCTAGAGGACATCATCCTGGGATGAAAAGGTAAATTTGTCTGAATGAATATGTTAAATCATAAGTCTAGAGGACATCATCCTCAAATGAAAGGGTAAATTCGTCTGGACGAATAGGACTTAGAAAAGTTTTCGCATGCTCTATTCACTCCATTGCTCTTTTTGGGAGTATAACTGACCAGATCATCCCGTACAAACATGGTTCATACTGTAAGATCAATTTTAAAAATTATAAATTTTAAATCTCCTCAATTGTGTGTGAGCTAAGTTACTCAATTTATAATCACTCTCTCTCAGACTCAAATAAAATGAAAAATATAGAATCCAGTTTTATAAAACATTCTAAGTTGATTTTGATTTGAAGTCTTCAATAATTTGGAGTATATTTTCCCTGAAATGTTATTAAACACAAGAGCAAATACAAATATTCCATAATGTGTAAGAAAAAAAAATAATATTTAGAATCATTAAAACATATAAGTTGCAAGAGTGTAAAACATGCAAAGCTAAGTAGCAACTCTCTTAACAATCTCTCTCTTTTTTATGATGGCAAAATAATTATTGTTTGTATATATTTGAACGTCTTAAGTTTCTCCAAAACTCCCCCTTAATGAATAAGCATGTGAGAATAAGGAGTATTATTATTGAACTAATCACATTTTTTAATTTTAAAGTTTTACACACACAAAAATAATCACAGTGATACTCCAAAACAAAAAAAAAAATAAGAAAAAAAATACAAACACGTGAACAACAACAAAAAACATGACAAACAACACAATCAAATATCAAATAATATTTCTTCCCCTTTTTGACAACAACAAAAAGAGAAGAAGAAATGAACAAATACAAAAATGTAAGGAGTAATATGAGATGCCTTTGATAGTTGATCCTGAAAGAGATTGAGTTATATTTGAAGTAAAAAAAAAATAAAATATCATTAGATAAAAAGAAAGATTCATATAATTTAAGTACAGATATAACATAGACAAGAAAAAAATATCAAGATTATGAATCAATTTAGACAATGAGATAAGAAAAATTATAGCAAAGTAGATGAATGAAAAATTTGTATATTTCAAATTTCAATATAAAATAAAATTGGACAGAAGATTAATTTGAATTTAAAGATTAAAATATTGAGAAAAAACATATACTTGGGATGCTTTGCGCATCTTTTCAATATTTGTGGCACACTTTTTGCATTTTTTTATTTGTGAGCTAATTTTGTGCATCTTTTTCAATTTGTGAACATTACATTTTCTTTTAATTTTTTGTACCTTTGTATATTTTCAAGTGTTTACTTAATCTTTCTAGAATCAATAATCTAAAATCTCAAATTTCTCTAAGTATAATGATATTTATATTGAAAAAAGAAATAAAAATAAGAAAATATCAAAATTGCAATAATAATAATAATATTATGAGAGTCTAACAAGAGACATGAGATTAATATCCTTAACTAAATCAAGTTATAACACAATTTAAATTTTTGAAAAATTTGATTTTCTAATGAATTCAATTTTGTATTGAATTTTAAAATATATCACCTGTTAAATCAAAATTTTAAGGATAATCATATAGTATAACAAATATTTATGAAAGAGATCAAAAACACTACAAATAAGATTGGATAATTTTTATTAATATCTTGATGAATGATAATACATTGAGCATAAATGATATCAATATACATACATTCATAACACATAAAACATAAAAACTAACTATCACAAAATATCACATCATATCACTTAAAACATAAAAACAAATATACAATAATTGCAAAAGCAAATACATACAAAAACTAAAAAACACATAAGAAAAATACACAAAATCAAAAAGCACACTAACAAAACACATATCAATATTTCAGAAACTTTTATTTAAGCATTTAAATCAATCACACCAAGTCTTGTTCTAAATGTACTGAAAGTATCAAAGCCTAGTGGTTTTATAAAAATGTCTGCACGTTAAGTTTCAGTTGAAACATGATTGAGTTTAATTTCTCCTTTAGATTCATGATCTCTTATGAAATGATGCCTGATGTCTATATGTTTGGTTCTTGAATGTTGAATAAAATTTTTAGAAATACAAATGACACTAGTGTTATCATAATAAATAGGAATAGTTCCTGTTATTAATCCTAAATCTATCAACTGTTATTTCAACCAAAGTACTTGTGGCACACAACTTCCTAAGGCAATGTATTAAGATTCAATAGTAGATAGGCTACGAAATTCTATTTTCTACTGGACCAAGAGACTAAAGAATTTCCAATAAATTGATATGTTTCAGAAGTACTCTTTCTATCAACCCTACAACCTACAAAGTCTAAATTTGAATATCCAATTATTTCAAATAAAGAGCTAAACTTAGGATACCAAATCTCTAAGTTCTGAGTTTCGAAGAGATATCTCAAAATCTTTTTCATTGCTATCAAATGTGATTCTTATAGATCTATTTCATAAACAAATACTAAATATAATATCGGATCGGCTAGCTGTCAAGTAAAGCAAAGATCTAATAATTCTCCTAAATTTCTTTTGATCGATAGATTTTCCCTTTAGGTCCTTATCCAACTGAACAAAGGAACTCATAGGTGTACTAATAGGTTTAGCATTATCCATTTTATATTTTTTGAGGATGTCCTTAACATACTTTGACTGATTAAGAAATATACCCTCCTCAATTTACCTAATGCCAAAGTCTAAAAAGTAGCTCAAATCTCCTATTAGACTCATCTCAAATTCATTACTCATTATTTCAGAAAATTCATTACAAAGATTTTTATCACTAGATCCAAAGATGGTATCATCAACATAAATCTATACAATGAGTATATCTTTTCCCAATTTCTTCAATAATAGAGTTATATCCACACTTTCTTTTTTAAAAGATCTCTCAAGTAGGAAGGTTCTCAACCTCTCATACCAAGCCCTAGGTGCCTATTTCAATGATCCATACAATGCCTTTTTCAATATAAACACATTATTAGGGTATTTTGAATTTTGAAAGCCTAGAGATTGTTCTACAAAAATATTCTCTTAAATTAACCCATTTTAAAGGCACTTTTAACGTCCATTTGATATAATTTGAAACCTCTAAATAGGTAAATGCTAATAAAACCCTAATTGCTTCAAGTTTAGCTATAGGGGCAAAAGTCTTCTCAAAATCAATCCCTTCAATCTGATTATACCCTTTAGCTACCAATCTAGCCTTATTTCTAATGACTACTCCTGAGTCATTCATTTTGTTCTTGAATTCTCACTTAGTCCCAAAAACTCTTTGATCTTTTGGCCTTGCAATTAATTCTCGCACTTCATTTCTTATAATTTGATTTAATTCTTCTTGCATTGTCAAAATCAAAATTCATCATAAAGTACTTGATCAATATTTATGGGTTATATGGTAGAAGTAAAAGCTGAATGATTGACTTCTTTGCTCAGTCCATGCCTAGTCCTAACACCCTCACTAGGTTCACCTATAATCAATTCCTTTGGGTAATTTTTAGAAAATCTTAAATCTCTAGGCACAGGGTTTTTATCTCCAAATTTTAACCCAAATTTATTTTCTCAATCTTTTAGGAGTCAATCTCTATCTCATCCTCTATAATAATCGGCTCTTCCAAAATTTAGAATCATCAAATACAACATGTGTAGTCTCCTCAATTACCAAGGTTCTTTTATTGAATACTCTATAAGTTTTTCTAACACTTAAGTATCCTATAAAATTCCTTCATCTGATTTTGGATCCAATTTTTCTAAGGAAGATTTTCTATTGTTATGTATGAACACATTACATCAAAAAAATATACAAATGTGATAAATTAGGTATTCTCCCCTTTAGTAACTCATAGGATATTTTATTCAAGTTTGATCTAAATTTCACCCAATTCAGGAGATAACATACTGTGCTAACCGCCTCAGCCCAAAAATATTTAGAAAGTGAATATTCTATCAACATAGCTTGTGCAGCTTCTATTAATGTTCTATTTTTTCTTTTGAAAACCCCATTATGCTGAGGGGTTCTAGGTGCAGAAAAATTATGATCAATCCTTTTCTCCTTACCAAAATCCTCAAATTTTTCATTTTCAAATTTTCCTCTATGATCATTTCGAATTATTAAAATCTCATATCCTAGTTTTCTTTGAATCCAAATAAAAAAATTTCTAAATTCCTCAAATATTTCACTCTTATGATATAAAAATATAACCCATGTGAATCTCGAAAAATCATCTACAATCACAAATCTGTATACCTTCCCTCCTAGACTTATAGTTTCTACTGGTCCAAAAAGATATATATATATATATATAAATTCTCAAATGGCTTACTAGTTCTAAGATCCTTATTGGACTGAAAATAGGACTTCACCTATCTTCCTAATTGACATGCATCGCAAAGGTGATCCTTAGTAAAGTCTAGTTTTGGTATACCTCTCATTAAGTTCTTTTGGGTAATCCTTCTAAGGTTTCTCATGCTTGAGTGACAAAGTCTCCTATTTCAAAGCCATGACTCATTAGAAATAGTTTTTAAACAAAAACTATTATGAGTTTTGATATAATTCAAAACTATCATATACACATTATTTACCCGTATACCATGCAAAATAGCATTATCATTCAGGCTTAATATACAGCTTGTAGAAAAAAAAATTATACAATATCCTTTATCATATAGCTGACTAATACTCAGAAGATTATATTTTAAGCCTTCTACTAACAAAATATTTTCTATAAAAAAGTTTTTTAAATTCCCTATTATACCTGATCCTACCACCTTCCTTGTGGTGTTATCTTCAAGTGTAACCCTACCTTCACTCCTAGCTTCCAACGATATGAATTGTGCAGTATCTCCAGTCACATGCTTTGAACAACCACTATCTAGGTACCATATGCTCTCACGAGGTCTTGTATGAGAGCGATCCCCTTCTGGATTTGATTGATCAAGATTATCGGCCATCAAGCATAGATTGGTGACTTTTTCTTCCATATTAGTCTCTAATTAGTCTGAAGCTGAGTCCGCCAAGAAAGCTCTTTGGAATTTCTTCTTGTCCTTCTTTACGATTTGTTTATCCTCTATCTTCTTCTTATTAGGAGTGGCTTTGAGTTTTGGGCAGTCCGACTTAGTGTGTTCAGGTTTTCTGCACTCATAGCAAATAATATCATTTGAAAACTTAACATTTCTATTGAACTTACCTCAATTCCTTTGTTGATGTCTCTTTTTCTTCCTCTTCAGAAAGCTTCTAAACTGTCTAGTCATCAGTGCGATGTCATCTTCATCTTCAGGTTCTGATAGACCACTCTCCGACTCCTCCACTTTCAGTGCTATATTCTTCTCCCTTCATGGTTCACCTGCATCAATCTTTCTTTAAATCACTCCTTGCTCGTAAGCAATTAGTGGTCTAAGAAGATGGTCAATAGAGTAAATAGTTAAGTCTTTATACTCTATAATCGCAGTTATTTTAGCATCATATGTAGTAGAAAAATAATGAAGTATTTTATTAACCATTTCAGTGTTCGTTAGTTCCCTACCCAATACATGTAAAAAGGTGGCTATTTGTGTGAATCTTATGTACATGTCAGAAATTGATTCATTAGGTTTCATGCAAAATAATTAATAGTCATGCAATAAAATATTAAGTCTGGATTATTTGACTTTATTAGTCCCTTCATATATTATATGAAGTCTATCCCATTTGTCCTTTCCTCTCTTATAAGTGGAAATCCAAATGTAATCTTCTGACTTAAGTGCACAAATGAAACTATTTAAATATTTAGCATTCAATTATGCTAAGTCACATTCTTCTACAGTCCAATTTGCAAAGTGTGTTTCTATTCTAATGCCATCAACTAGTCTAGTTAGTTTTGTATACCCTTCAAAAACTAAGATCCATATATGATAATCTAGTGACTATAAAAATGTTGACATGCCTATTTTCCAAAAAATCAAAATGAATATTATCAAATAAGGAAGGTCTAGTTATAGAGTAACCTTCAGGTGTGTTTCAGTTTCCAAATATAGCCATGGCCCTTAATTAAAAAGTAGTCTAAACTTCTGGTTCTGAAACTATCTGATACCACTTATTAAAATAAGTTAATTATGAATTAGGTTGTTAGACCTAAGGTTATGTCCCAATGACTAACCAAGAGGGGGGGTTAATTGGTAATTTAAAAAATTCTCCTTTTGTTAATTAGAATTTTAAGAGTTTAAAATTGATAAAATGTTTAGTAGTTTTAAAAACAATTTTTTAATCACATATATAAATAAAACTAAAAAATAAAAAAGTAGCAGAAAATAAAAGACACAAGATTTATAGTGTGTTGCAAATCTATTTTTATGACTTATGTTTTGATGATTGACAAATACTATTGATTCTCTTGGACTGCCTGTTACTTCTAACTTTTCAGGAATCGAAGATCGGACGAACAAATGAAGCCAGCTCAAGATTGCGTAAGTTAGGGTTGAGTCAGTCTGTATTTTGTTTTTTCTCTTCTCGAGTCTATTTATAATGTTCAAAGAGACAGATGCTAAGTAACCCTACACACACACACACTTGAGAGACTTAGAATTTCTGTTTTTACTCAAATCGGCCAGGACAATATTTACATCGTCATGGACAATAATTCTTAAAATAAAAAATCTAAATAAGGATTCTTAATTAAGGCAGCCGACATTAACAGATCGTCCTGGATGATACGAACCAGGACGATAAGATCAAAATAGAAAGAAATTACCGCCATAAAAAATTAAGGTATTCTATTTTTTTTTGTAATCGGCCAGGACGATCTTGGATCGGCTAGGACGATCTTGGATCGGCCTGGACGATCTTGGATCGGCCTGGACGATCTTGGATCGGCCTGGACGATATTCACAAATTATGCCTTAATTGATCAAACAATCAAGGAAGTAATTAAGGATGATAGATACGATCATATCGTTGTTGTAAATCTATTTTCATGACTTATGTTTTGATGATTGATAAATACTACTAATTCTCTTGGACTGCCTGTTACTTCTAACTTTTTAGGAATCAAAAATCTGACGAACAAACAAAGCCAGCTCAAGATTGCGTAGGTTTAGGGATTGAGTCAGTATGTACTTTTGTTTTTTTTTCCTCTTTTTGAGCTATTTGTAATGTTCAAAGAGACTGATGCTAAGTAACCCTACACACACACCCTTGAGAGACTTAGAATTTCTATTTTTACTCAAATTGGTCAGGACGATATTTACATCGTCCTGGATGATCGGGCTTAAAACAGAAAATCTAAAAAAGGATTCTTAATTAAGGCAGCCATCATTAATAGATTGTCTTTGACGATACGTGTATTGGCCAAGAAGATAAGCTCAAAACAAAAAGAAATCGCCGCCATAGACAATTAAGGTATTATGTATTTTTTAATGATCGGCCAGGATGATATTTTATAGGCCAGGACGATATTCACAAATTATGCCTTAATTGATCAGGAAATCAAGGGAGTAATTAAGGATGATTGATACGATCATATCATCCTGGACGATCGTAGGATCGGCCTGGACGATCTATTCAAAAACCTTAGTTACTTTTGGAAGATAAATATGTGCCAGCACATATTCAGGGCGATTTTCTGGACGATCGGGATCTGACAGCTCAAATTTAGGGCGATGCTCTGGACGATTTTCCTCTGATTTGAACTGATCAGCCGGGACGATTGCGAGATCGGCTTGG
>JACXSL010000424.1:0-16445 GCA_019514585.1 Dendrobium officinale
TATGTTCGTACTATACAAAGTTATCTTTCTACATACGCCTTATAGAGTTTGAAATAGATATGTATAAGTACATCTCGACAAACTCATAATGTTTTTATACAATTGTTTGTTATGTAGACTATAAGGATGTACAGATGATGGTCCCAGGTATGAATTAGAATAAGTATTTTTTGTCTCTAATGAAACAATTATTATATTTTTGAATTATTCGTACAACCCTAGGTCATGAAGGATTTCGTATTAGATGACTCTCTAGAGTAAATAATGGTTGAGGCCATTTTAAGTACCAAATGAAACATGATTTGATTAACATGATTTGTACAGTATGATAATGGAATTCTTACAATTACGTTATCTCAAGGTATAAAAATCATTTCATATATCTAAATCATACTAGTCCAACTATGTTCAAATTTTGAATTGCATCGTAATGTATGAATTCTGAGTTTCGTACCTAATGCAATCAGATCGTAATGAAATCAGTTGGTAGATATAATGTATTGAGCAAATTTTTCAACTATTATTATATATACGATCATCGATCGTACTGTATGATCTTGGAACTGTTACAAATTACAAAATTTTAGTTTATATGGATGAATTTTTCTTGTTTACTTATCATATATATAGTCCTTAAACTGACTATGGTATACGAACTTCTTCTCTTTTTGTTTTTGAGTCAAGTGTGAGAAGTGCATTTGGGAGAGTGTTTTGAGAGATAAGTTCTTGCAAGTGGAGAGTGTGGAAGGGTTCATACAAGGTTAACTCAAAGGTGAGAATCTTTGTGTTAGTTTTGTAATTATGGAAAAGCTAGCGTTCCTTACCTTTTTGAAAGATGCTCAAGAGAAGATTTTTTTAAAAATATTCAATTTCTTTACTAAACTCACTTCAGAGGAGTGTGAAAGGATAGGACAGTATGTCCCTTTTGATACTTGGGAGAGTATGAAAGGATGATAATAATCTATTGACACTTAGGAGGGTATGAAATGATGAATGGTGCTCTATTACACTTGGAGGGTGTGAAAAAATAACACGGTACTCTCTACAGCTACAATCGAGGAATTGGTGGAAATGAGGGTAATTATAATGGCTTCTCCTCTTTGTTAAGGGAGTAAAAGGATTAGTCAATTTTGTAATAGTGACAATAGCCTAGAAATGAAGTCTTCAAGGAGTGGATGTAGATTTAATTGGACCAAACCTACTATAACTTTATGTGTTCTTATTTTCACTACATTTTTATTTTTTTCTACACAAATAAGTTTTTGTGGTTAAAAAAATTTTTAAATTCATAAAAAAAATTTTGTGATTGTAAAAAATCAAAGAATGGTTTTATTTCCAGGAGATTTTAAAATAACTAATTCATCTTTTCTTGGTTAGCCTTGGGATACATTGAATTAGGTTTGACAACCTATATGGACTTTCATAACAACCCCAGCTCGACAATATCAAAATAAATCCACTTTAATAGCAAACCACTAAGTTGTTAACAATCCAGAACTCCTCCACTAGTTGCCACTTAAAATCAGCCCACTCACAACCATCTTATGGAACAATACAATATCATGTCCAAACATAAAATAAGCATAAAAAGCAGTAAAGCAGAGATAAAACTCAAAATAATGGAATAAAACATCAATCCATCCTATCAAACCTGTAAACCCATGAGTAACTACGATCTTCATCATAGTAAATATGTTTAACAAACAAAACTACATAAATAACAATAGGTGTCTCCAAAGTTTAAGATGATATGTTCATTTGAGACATTCATGACTCCCATTTAGCTTTTGTTGAAATCCAAAATAATTATGCAACTATCACCGCATCAAGCTCAAGGTCTTTTGCATCTATTACAAATGCAGCAATATTAATTTGTTACAAACTTACCAATATAAATTTCTAGTTAAATCTCTAAAACTATAATAAATATAGTAATATTGATTTATTACCTTAGTAAATAGTATAACCAATCTTTAGTGCATACCAATGCTTTCACATTATTTATGTTTAAAAACACTTAGATATTGGTCAAGAACTCTACCACTATTATTAAAAGTACTTTAGAATGCCACAGTAGAGATTGGGAATGCACAAAATATCACGAACCATGCTTGAGAGCTAAGGAAATCTGTATGATTAACTTTCCAAAATGTAAGATACCTAACTCACTATTCCTATCCAACTTGGGATCTATACAAGTATATTTCAAGTTCTGACTTTTTATTTTGTGGCATTATTACTTCTACTTTTAAAAGAGTCATAATCCTATATAAAAGGACCATAGGTCTTCAGTTTGTGTTAAGGTCCACAAAAAAAAAGAGACTTTAATGGGTAGCAAAAGGTAAAATGAATAGTGTAAAACTAGAACCTAATGGAATTGTAATTTAATGATTGTTATTTATTGACTAGTTGAAGGAGTTTCTCTATAAAGATTGGAATGTTTGAGATTTAGTGGTTGAGATTTTGCTCATTTGTTATTGAGTAGTTTGAAAATAGTGATTCCAACTTCTCCTTGACTTTTTCAAGCTTAGACACATAATTACTTACATATAATTTCTTGCAACAGCATTCAACAAAGTTAAATTTATATAAGGGGTTAAGAATTATAGCTATATCTAAGATTACACAGAAGTCTGCCCAGTACTTCTCAAATTTGGAAATCATGCCAACAATCATCCTTCTTATATACTCCTACCCAAAAGATATTGCATAAATTAATGTGGCATATATAGTATAGACACATGGAAAATATAGATTTGCAGTAAGGTACTTAGATCTAGAGAAGGCTCAAATGATTTTGTAGAAGGGTGCTAAAACCTTGCACATATTCACCATTTTTTTCACACTCAAAAGTTGAAGGGACAACACTTGTAGTTAGAGTCACCCAATTCTCAAAATGCATGAAAGCACGTCCGAATTTATTTGTATTGTCCAACGTAATAAAAGTAGAATTTATTGCAACTCAAGCTTCCAAGTTTATGATTTTGATGATAACAAATATTATTGATTACCTCTTTATTTCCCCTAGTATTTATAATGCACATTTGTTTGTGTGTAGACTAATATTCCAAGTACTCCATGCATCATTCTTTGAAGAATTATGGCTCAAGATTGGGTAGAATAAGTTATATTAAATGACGTCTATAATTTTTATTTATTTATTTTTAATTTTTTTAGTTAAGTTCTATAAAGATGTATGTTTAACCCTGGAGATCGTGCACATACACACAAGGGGAGCAAAAATATATTTTTAAATATTTTTAATTTTTTGATACATCAAATTATTTGATATGGATCATATTGTATGATCTGGTATTACAAAAATTAATTAAAAATATTTATTTTGGGATATTTTTTTTTAAATATAATTACCTAAATAGTACAAGCAACACATCATATTGGACAATCAGTTATAATTAGAAAGCCCACTATAAATAAATTAGGCAAAATTTTGAATTTGAAAACTTATTTAATCATATTGTATGGACCTAATCATACTATATGATGTTTAAAATATTTCATATTTTAATCCTATGATTATTCAATCAAATTTGCTTAAATTTTGATATTTTTGATCATTCTATACAAACAGGATCATATAGTGCAAATCAATAGAGATGATTTTGGTTGGCCCCATGATTCATCTTGGTTGAACTTCATTTTGGTTGAACTAATCATATTGTATGATCGATCATTCCTATTAACGATCGTACAACACTAACATGCAAATTAAAACTATTTGTATTGATGATTATACAATATGAACAGGAAAAATTTGAATTATACATACTATATTAACTGGTGATTGTACAATACTGATAGGTTAAATTCTACACATCATATTAGACAATCCTTAGATCATACTATATGATTATTATTGGCTAAATTAATTTTGTAAGGTTTTTTAAGCCCTTTATTTAAGCTTTTTCCAAAGACATTACAAGATTCTATGACATGCTTTGAGTCATTTTTTTCTGGAGAAAACTTGAAGAAAAAGCCTTAAAAGAGAGAGAGAAATGCCTAGAGTTTGAGAGGGAGAAGATCCTCGTGGGTTCCAAGGGAGTGTGGAGGGGGTTTCATATGGTTACTCTGGAAAGCTTACATCTTAGTACCATCAGATTCAAGCTTTATTTGAGAGAATTTTTGGGAAGAAGAATATCTCTTTGGTGTTAAAGGACTTGACTAGTCCATCTCACCAGGGAAGATAAAGTGATTCAAGGTTCTCTGCCTCACTAGGAGGGTAAAAACGAGTGAAGGTTCTCTGCCTCACTAGGAGGGTGAAAAGGAGTTAAGGTTCTTTACCTATGAAAGGACTACAATCCTCTATCACACCGAGTTGGTGGAAGAGAGTTCGTAAAGGGCTTCTCCACCTAGTTGTAGGGCTAAAGTGGAGACACTATAGTGATAGTGCAATACCTGGAGTGGGTGACTCCGGAGAGTGGACGTAGGTCATGGTTTAACCAAACCACTATAAAATCTGGTGTGTTAATTCTGATTTTATTTTTTTACAGTTTATTTTTTCACATTTTATTTTCTATTATAACTTCTTCATTGAAAATTACAATTGATATTATGTGCTAATGATTAGAATGTTATCACCATCTTTATAACATTTTATAAGTGTACTAGCTTCCACATCAAGTGATAATATTACTTCTATATTAATGAGCCTTAGGGCTAATTCATTTAGGTATAATAACCTCCAAAGACTTTCAAGTGGCATTAGAGTGGGATCTCAAAAATAGTATTTTAGAATATCTTGGGAAAATAATCCTGGCAAATATTGGAAATTATATCATTATGGAAGGTTATTCAATCACGTGACCACCTTTATTTAAAAATATTTCTTTTTATTTTTGGAAAATTTGCATGTCTACTTTCTTGCAATCAATTTATTATCAAATATAATATATAATTCAAACTTTTTATTATGTACTGTCACGTTTTATAAAAGTAGTCAAAATAAATATTCCTTTTGTTGAATGTAATAAAGAAGAAAAAAATAATGCTCAATTCAATGCCAAATTTTTGAATTATTTTTTCTGTGCTTTAATTTCTGAAAATTATATGATTGTCTATACCTGTTCACTCGCAAAGAAGTTTGGGATAAACTATGCATTACATATGAAGGTAGTAGTGAAGTTAAATAATATAAATTAAACATAATATTGCATGACTATGAACTTTTTTACATGAAATCATATGAGACTATCTTAGATATATATACTAGGTTTACTCAGATTGTGATGTCATTAAAAACTTTAGGTAGACAAACTTTCAAATATTAAAATGGTTAGCAAAATTCTACATTATCTACTTGATAAATTTGATTCCAAAGTTACATCTACATGTGAATCAAAAGATTTGAATGCTTATTTTATAGACAATCTAATATACTCACTCATTGCCTACGAGCAAAGTGTGAGTCAAAGACTTTTGGATGTAGATGATGAGAACACTATAGTGCTAAAAGCCAAAGATACATATGAATGTGGCTTAGTAGATGATAAAATTTGAAAGTCTATTGAGGAACAAGCATAATCATCAATAAAAATGGAGCAAAGGTATAAATGGAAAAAAATCTTAAGTTTTCTTCTAATATTATTTGCTTTGGGTGTAGGAAACCCAGACATCTGAAATTTGAATGCCCCAATTTAAAAATTCTTCTTACAAAGAAAAAGATGAAAAATAAGCAAATTATAATATGGGGAAAAGAGCAAGATGATAAGGTATAAGTATGTTAAGGTTTGTTTGTGTATTTTATTTATGTGTTTTGTGAGTTTTTTTATCTATTTTGTGTGTTTGAATTTTATTATGTTTTAACCAAAATTTCAATTTTTTTCAATTATTTATTTGTTATTATTTTTTTCTTCATGTATTTTAACCATAGGTATTATTTTATCTCTTCTTTTTGATAAGGTTAAAGGGGGAGAATCTATTGTGGTAGGTTATATTTTTTGTTTGATTTTTAAAATGTTTTATTATTTAGTTTTAAAAATTTATTCATTTAAAAAAATATGCTTACCCCTATTTTTTAATGTTATTACTTTAGCGAGGGAGAGTTTATGAGAAAATATTTTTAGTTTATAAATTCAACCATTAATATTTGACATCATCAAAAGAGAAGGATTATTGTAATTTGAGTTTCCATGTTCATGATTTTGATGATAAAAAATATTACTAATTACCTCTTTATTTTTCATAGTATTTGTAGAGCATATTTATTTGTGTGTTGACTAACATTTCAGTTACACCATACACCATTCTTTAAAGATTCAAGGCTCATGATAGGATAGAATAGGTTATGCTAAATGAGTATGTGATTTTTCACTTATTTATTTTTAATTTCTTGAGTTAAGTCCTGTAAAGATGTATGTTAGGCTGGTGACAGTGCAAACACACACAACGAGAGTAAAAAGGTTTTTAAATATTTTAGTTTTTTATACATCATACTGTATGATCTGATGTTATAAAAATTAATTAATATATTTTATTTTTTCCAAGTAAATATTTTTTTAAATATAACTAATCGTATAGTACAATCACCACATTGTAATAAATGATCTATTATAACTAAAAAGTCTATCGTCCATCAAATTAGAAAAAAAAAATTGAATTTGAAAGTTGTTCTAAATCATATTGTATGAATCTAATCATACTATAAAATATTTAAAATATTACCTAATTTAATCCTATGATTAGTCAATCGAATCTACTTAATTTTGATATTTTAATTGTACTATAAGAACTAGATTGTAATGTACGATCAATAGAGAAGATTTTGGTCATCCCATGATTCTTCTTGGATGAACTGCATTTTGATTGAAATCGTACTGTATGATCAGTCATTTGTTTTGATGATCATACAATACCAATAAGCAAATTGAACTCTTTGTACTGATGATCATACAGTATGAACAGACAAATTGAACTAATCATATTGTACTAACTAGTAATCATATAGTGCTAACATTTCAAATTTTGTACTTCATATTGGATTATCCTTAGATCATACTATATATATTTGATGGATAAATTATTTTTTTAGGGTTTTTTGAAGCTCTCTATTTAAGCTTTCTCCAAAAACTTGAAGTGAGAGCCTTGAAAGGGAGAGAGAGAAATGGGTGGAGTTTGAGAGGAAGAAGATCTTTATGGGTTTCAAGAGAGTATGGAGGTTCACACGATTGCTCCGGCAAGCTTGCGTCTTAGTACCATCATATTCAATGTTTGTCTTAAGGGAAGTTTTGGAAAGAAGAAGATCACTTTAGTGTCAAAGGACCAGGCTATTCCATCGCATCAGAGAAGGTGAAAGTGATTCAAGGTTCTCTGCCTCACTAGGAGGGTGAAAAGGAATCCAGGTTCTCTTCCTCACTAGAAGGATGAAAAGGAGTCAAGGTTCTCAGCCATGAAAGGAGTATGATCCTCTGTCACATCGGGTTGGTGGAAGAGAGTTTGTAAGGGCTTCTCTGCCAAGCCGTGGAGCTAAAAGAGAGTCACTATAATGATAATGCAATACCCTGAGTGTGTGACTCCGGGGAGTGGATGTATGTCATAATTTGACAGAACCACTATAAAATCTGGTGTGTTATTTCTTATTTTATTTTTTGCAGTTTATTTTTCACACATTTTATTTTCTATTATAACTACTTGGTTGATAATATGTGATTGATATTATATGGTATTGATTAGATTATTATCATTATCTTTGTAACTTTTGATAATATTCACCTAGGTTACACATTAGCTTCTCTATCAAGTGTTAGTATTACTTATGTATTAATGAGCCTTAGGGCAAGTTCATTGAGGTCTAAAAACCTCCAATGACTTTTAGAATTCCATATAGTTGGCACGTTATGTCTCAGGCCTCTATTACTTTCAAGAAAACTTTTTCTCACACATTCAAGAAACTTTTATTTTCTTTATTGAAATCCCTCTACATATTTAATGCTCTCACATACCTTCACAATATATGAATCAATTTCTTTTAAATATCCCACAACAATAAGATTCACTATATGTACACAACATTACATATGGAAAAAATCACCATTACATAGAAGACCATTTTTCAAATTCAAATAATTATGAAGAAAATTAATAGAAATAATATTTGCGGATTTTGCTGAAGGTATTATCTAAAGTGATGCTTAAAAGCTTTAAAGTTTCCAATCAAGAAAAAATTATTGGAGTATCTCAAACAATGCTAAACATCGTGGAGGGGGTGGCATAAAACAAAAACTTTATTACTTTTTTCTATAACCGTCAATTATTATCAATAAAATTTGTAGTCAAACAAATAATACCATCTATTTTGATGGAAGTCCACAAATCAGAAGTTAAGGAAACTTTACCCGTATAACATATAAGGGATTGTATTTAAATTTTTTCCTTAATAAACCTTTTCTTGCAATCATTTTGTGTGGTATTTCTAGAAACAAACTACAAATCAGGATGTAAGTAACAAAGTAATGCATTAAGACCAGCCCATTCCACACATTGAAATGGTAAATAAAACATAACTATACATGTAGTGAATAAGCTTAAAAAATCTTCAAAATCAAACTTATTTTCAACCACAGAAATAGATGTGCTAAAGTTATTTTGAATAATAAGTTAACCAATATTTTGATAGTTCCTTTTCTTACAATTTTATAGGTGACGTCTCAAATTTTATGTACCATTTTTACTATCACTTAAAAATGTTGCCCCATATCTCTTATATTTGCAATATTGTTTTACATTCTTTATAAGTGATAACATTTTAAAATGTCTCCAAACAGTAGAAGTTAACCACCTTTTCTTTTTTTGAACTCTTCCCTCATATCTTATTGTGTTAACATTGTTAAGTTCACCACTATCAGATTCCACTTTATTATCAGTAGGAACTTGCTCATTATGCTAAGAAGGATTACTCGCAACAACTATATTAGAATACTCCATCTAAACACAAAATTGTACATTTAAAAAAAAAAAAGATATGTTAATCTCAAGCAATAAATAAGAGGTTTTCATATTTAGACAAATTTAATTAAAATTATTTGATAAAAGATGACAGTTACTTGAACTCAAGAATTAATAAATTGGTATCAGACTTAAACTAAATGAATAAATTAAAATGAGAAAAAGTTTGAAAAAGTAAAGACCTTCAGGATTCAGTTAATTAACATCAACATTACAACATACATCAACAATTCAAATACCCTAATCACATATAAACTAATTTCATTCTCCATAACACTACATAATACTAAAGTCAATTTGACTTTTATAATTAAAAGTACTATATATATGCAAGCTACGGCTTTTCATTAAAAAAAAAAACTAAAACTAAAAGTACTATATTATATATAAGCACATCTTTCCTTTTTTACTACATTACTCTAACTTTTCATATCCCATAATCCCATTTTACATAATACACAATTTCATAACCCATTGCATGACTCCACATTTTTTAAAGTTCAAACATAACAGTTTTCGAACATATTTTTTTTAGTGGTAGTAGTAAAACTTCAAAGGAATGAAAAGATAAATTGATGTGTCTGAATTTTGATTGCATAAAGAAAACAAATTAATAGGAAAAAATTTTAGTATCTGTTAGTACCCTTAACAAACATGCTCTTAAAAAATTAGCAAGTCAACATACAGTAAGTCAACAAGCCGCCAAGCCCTCATCTCAATGGCAAGAGCAACACTACACTACAGTTTACACTCCAACTTTGTAATATGTTGGATAATGAATTCATGATGTATAAAACTAAATAACTAATAATCATAATTATAGCTGAAGTACTTAACAACAACATTACATAACAGAGTCAACAATCCCTAATCCATGTATCCAACCATGTAACATAGTACCAATAGCAGCAAGCTACTCAGTACCGATCATTATAAGCATAGCATGATAACAACATCAACATTTGACATTTTAAATTTCAACCCCATGTTCCTCTATTCCCAATCTCATGTTCACAACAAAACTCTAATCAACATTTCAAACCTACCTCAATCATTATAAATTTATAAGAAAATCCTAATCGAATAATCCTCCATATACAAATTTCAAAAATTACCAAATCAGAAACAATGGAAACACTCAAACACCGAGAGTTGAAACTAAAAAATAACCAAAAAAATGAAAGAACAAATCTTCCATTAAAAAACTAAAATAGAAATCAGAAACATTGTCTGACCATCACAGAAATAGTCCAAAATAATAGGAGGTCAAGAGTTACTCAAGATATTACTGATCGTCGCAATCGAGAAAGCTAGAAAGGAGGACTCGATGAGAAATTTAGAAGCTGGAGGAATCATGAGAGTCGAGAGATGGAGATAAGAAGATGGTAGGAGAACTCCACTGATCTAGTACTTCTAAAGGCACAGAGAGAGCGAGGAGTGGAAACCCTAAAATGGAATAAGACCAAAGAGGCAAAGATTCAAACAGTTGAACTCAGCATCTTCAAACTCTCAAAGTTTTAATATAGAGAGTTAATGGGTTAATCGAGTTGCCAACGGGTTAACTGGTTTACATGAACCTAATTTGAAATATAAACTAGTCAAAAAATTAGACCCGAACCTGGCCCATTTCTTTCATGGGTTGACCCTAACCTGGATTTTTTGGGTCTGGTTCTGGTCAAGTTTTTTGGGTCGTGTCAAAAATTGATGTTGCTTACATCTTTTTGTCTCTTAGTATTTTTCATTATATATTTATTTATGTGTAAACTAACATTTCAGGGACACCATACACCATCTAACAAAGATACATAGCTCAAGATTGGATAGAATATGCTATGTTTTAAAGATATTTGGAATATTCATTGATGCACTTTTGTTTTCTTGAGCCAAGACCTGTAAGGGTGTATGTTTTCTTAGTGACCATATACACACACTCAGGGGGACTGAGATTAAGTCAAAACAAGAAGTTCAAATATTTAACTAGCCTTGGATGATTTATATCATCCTGAACAATCCAATATGATCTCAAAAACATAGCCACCATCATAATTTAGGCAAGATTGCAAGTTTCAGTTTTTGTTCAAATTGTCCTGCATGATCCATATTATCCTAGATGATTAATATCAATCATGCCTAAATTAATCCTATCATTAGTCAACCAAATCTGCTTAATTTGATATTCTGATTGTACTGGACGATCAAAGAATCATCTTGTACGATCAGGATAAATTTGATCATGTCATTCAGGTTATCATCCTGGACTATCAGGTCAAATTCTGCACAGCCTGGATGATCCTACGATCGTACGATGATATTTTGCTCCAAAATTCAATTTTTAGGGTTTTTAGAAGCCCTCTTTTAAGCACATTGTATGGGATGATCCTAAGATCATCCTAGATGATATTTGGCATCGAATTAAGTTTTTAAGATTTTTTTAAGCCCTCTTTCTTAGCACATCGTACGGGACAATCCTGAGATCATCCTGGATGATATTTGTTGCCAAGATTATTTTTTAGGAATTTTCAAAGCCCTCTATTTAATTTTTGTCAAGGCAATTGAAAAGTGTCTTTGGTAGCTATTGAAAATTTGTTCTTCTGGAGAAAATTGAAGAGAGAACTTGAAAGGAAGAGAAGAAATGGTGGAGTTTTAGAGAGGGAGAATATCCATGGAGGGGGTTTCAATGGAGGGTGGTGGGGGTTTTATATGGTTGCTCCTGCAAGCTTGTATCTTAATACCATCGAATTCAAGGTTCATCTTGAGGGAAGTTTTGGGAAGAAAAAAGATCTCTTTAGTGTCAAAGTGAAAGTTATTTTGTAAGGATTTCTCCACCTAGTTGTGGGGGCTAAAGGAGAGTAACTAAAGATTTAGTATAATACTCATAGGGTTCCTGCAAGGAGTGGACATAGGCCAAGTTGGATTGAACCACTATAAATCTGATGTGTTATTTTCTTTATTATTTCCACACTTTATTTTTATTATAATTAACTACTTGGTTGAAATCTCTAATTAATCTTTTTATTATTAATTTATTTTGTTTTTGCTATAAGATATTAAAAGATATTTCTTTTAGTTAAAGAAGTTTTAAAAATCTAATTCATTCACCCCCCCCCCCCCCTCTTGGTTAGCCTCAAGGCTAGTTCAAAATGGCTTAACTTCTCTGACAAACTTTCAAGTGGTATGAGAGCGGGATTCATAAAATTAAGTTTATTTTTTTTTTAATTTTATTCAATGGCTAATTTTTGTAATCATAATATTATGGATGGATATTAAATCACCAGACAACCTTTATTTGAAAATATTACTTTTGATTTTTCAAAAATTCGCTTGTCTACTTTCTTGCAATCAATTGACTATGGAATGTGGCAAATGATTCTAACTGGTTATTCTGTACCGTCATATGTTATAGATGAAATTAAAACTAATATTCCTTTTTAATCAATGGAATAGGGTAGAATAAATCAATGCTCAATTGAATGTTAAATCTTTAAACTATTTTTTTCTATATTTTAAATTTTAAATATTATATGTTAGTATCCACGTACACTACTGGAAAGGAAATTTGGGATAAATTACACACTATATATGAAAGTACTAGTGAAATCAAGAAATTCAGGTTGTTGAATATTTTAAAGCATGATTATGAACAATTTTGCATGAAATCTTATGAGATGATCTTAGACATGTATACTAGATTTATGCAAATTGTGACATCGTTACATGCTTTTGATAAAAAAATTTCAAATTTTGAAATGGTCAATAAAATTCTACGTTGTCTACTTAATAAGTTTGATGTCAAAGTTGTTACTAATTATGAATTGAAAATTTTGAATAAATATTATATCGATAATTTTATTGGCTCACTCATTACCTACGAGCAAAGTTTGGGTCAAAGACTTTTAGATGCAGGTGAAATGATAATGCTAAAAACTAAAGACATGGAGAAAAGTGGCTTAGTAGATGATAAAAATGATGACTTAACAAGTAAATTGGAAAGCCTACTAATGCACAAGAAAAAGCATCAACAAAAGCAAAACAATAGTAAAAATAATAAGAATGTTAAGATTTATTCTGACGTTATATGTTTTGGATGTAGGAAATCTTGATATATTAAAAATCAGTGCCCTAATTTGAGAACTCTTCCTGCAAATAAAGAGGATAAAGCTAAGCAATATGTAAAAAGAGTAAATAATAAAAAGCGAAAAAATCTCCTGGGTAGACCTAGCTTCTGAATTATCAGACCAGAAGCAATAAGATATTTAAACCCTTATTTGTGTGTTTATTTGTTTGTGTTTGCATATTTTTGTTTGTTGTGTTTTTATTTTTTTGTGTTTTTTTTTTTCTTCTTAATTTTTTTTTTGTTACGTTAAAATTTTAAGTTAGTCTTTATTTTTTTGTGAAGTTTTCTATGATCAACACACAGAAATCACCTTTTTTTTTCGTATACACTTTAGAAAATTAAATCCTTTAAAAAAAATCATTTTTTTTTCTAAAAAATGAAAAATTTACCTCCGATATTTCTTGAATTCTTACGTAAGTTATGGTTGACTTTTCTAAAAATATTCAAAGGAAGAAAACTCATGATTTTGTCTCTATCTTTTTTCTTAAAGATGTTATTTTATTTTTGATTCAAAATGTTCGTCATATTATAAATTGGATTTTGAAACTGAACTTTCCATCTCCATCTCTCAATATTTTTTCTATCGCATAGGAATCTTTTATAAATTGTTAAATCCACCTCAAAATTTTCTTAATCAAGTAGTTCATTTTTTGTCAATATAATGTATTTGCTTTAGTTTTTTAAAAATTATATAAATGAAGCATATTTGTTGAAAAGAAAAAAAGGCCAATAACTCCAAATTTACAAAAAATACACAGTGTATAAAAAATTTAAAGATGGGCAATGATGCCAAATTTAGAAAGATACACAAAGTGTATCAAAAATTTAAAGATGTGTAAAGTGCACCAAACAACTGATGATAGGCACAAAATGAGCACACAAAAAGTAAGCTTACCTTTCTTGTACTTCTTAAATTTTAAGAAAACCCTTTTATCTAATGATATTTTTGACACTTGAGCTTGAAAATCATGATTTTTGATTCATCAAGTTTTGCATTAATATTCTATTAGATATATTACAGGAAAGGAGTTTTTGAAAAAATTAATTTTTTTTTCTCTACTTTTTCCATGATTTAGATATTGAATTAAAAAAATTTTTAGCCTTTAAAATAACTTGAGCTTAGATTAACAATTTTTGAATTTCTAAACTTTATAGGTTATGCATTGTGAATATATTCATTACTAAGTTTTTGAATAAAATCAAAAGTTAACTTTCTCATTTTGAAAATATTTGATTATTTTAAAAAAAAAATCATCTTCACTAGATGAGGGATCTTTTGGTTTTTTTATCATTTTTTTACTATTCTAATTTATGTGCTCCTCTTTTTTGATAATATCAAAGGGGAAGAACGTATTATTGTATTTGTATCTAGTTTAGTTTATCTTTTTTATTTATTTTGTTATATTTAAAAAAAAAAATTGAAAAGAAATAAAATTGCTTTTTTCCCTATTTTTAAAATTTTTTATCTTTGCGAGGGTGAGATTAGGAGAAAATACTTTTGATTTGCAAATTCAACAAATAATATTTGCCATCATAAAAAAAGGGAGATTATTACGACTCGAGCTCATGAGTTTAGGATTTTGATTGTAACGCACATTATGACTCACATATTTATGTCTCCTAGTACTTTCATTATATATTTGTTTATGTGTATACTAACATTTCAGGGTCTCCATACACCATCTAACGAAGATACATGGCTCAAGATTGGATAGAATAGGCTATACTTTAAAGAAATTTTTAGTATTCATTGATGCACTTTTGTTTTCTTGAGTCAAGTCCGGTAAGGGTGTATGTTTACTTAGTGACCATGTATACACACACTCAGGGGGAGTGAGATTAAGTCAAAATTAGAAGTTCAAATGTTAAACTAAACATCCTGGATGATTTATATAATCCTAGATGATCCAATATGATCTCAAAACCCAAGCCACCACCATAATTTAGGCAAGATTATAATTTCCAGTTTTTGTTCAAATTGTCCTAGACAATCCATATCGTCGTGTACGATTAATGTCAATCATGCCTAAAATAATCCTGTCATTAGTCAACCAAATCTGCTAAATTTGATATTCTGATCATATTGGGATGATATAAGAATCATCTTATATGATCAGTATAAATTTGATCATTTCGTCCAGGTTATTATCTTGGACTATCAGGCCAAATTCTGTATATCCTCCTAGACGATCGAACAATCATAAGGGATGATTATTTGCACCAAAATTGAGTTTTTAAGATTTTCTGAAGCCCTCTTTTTAAGCACATCATACAGGAAATCATCCTGGATGATATTTGGCATCAAAATTGAGTTTTTAGGGTTTTTTTAAGTCCTCTTTTTTAGTGCATCATATGGGACGATCCTGCGATCGTCCTGGATGATATTTGTTGCCAAGATTATTTTTTAGGATTTTTTAAAGTGCTCTGTTTAAGCTTTTTCAAGGCACTTTTTAAGTGTCCTTGGTAGCCATTGAAGCTTCGTTCTTCTGGAGAAAACTTGAAGAGAACTTGAAAGGGAGAGATGAAAGGGTAGAGTTTGAGAGAGTGAGAAGATCCTTGGAGGAGGTTTCAAGGGAGTGTAGAGGAAATTTTATACGGTTGCTCTAGCATGCTTTCATCGTAGTACCATCAGATTTAAGGTTCTTCTTGAGGGAAGGTTTGGGAAGAAGAAGATCTCTTTGGTGTGAGGAGACCCAGCTACTCCGCCGCACTAGGGAAGGTAGAAGTGATTTTGTAAGGGCTTCCCCGCCTAGCTGTGGGAGATAAAGGAGAGTCACTAAAGGTTTAGTGTAATTCTTGGAGGGTGCCTCTGAGGAGTGAACGTAGGTCAAATTGGACCGAATCACTATAAATCTGATGTGTTCTTTTCTTTATTATTTCTGAACTTTATTTTTATTACAATTAATTACATGGGTGAAATCTCTAATTAATTATTTTATTATCATTTTTTTTATTTTCGTTATAAGATATAAAAAGATATTTCTTTTAGTTAAAAATTTTTAAATATCCAATTCGCCCTTCCTCTTGGTTAGCATCAAGACTAGTTCATAAGGGCTTAACATCCCTTATAAACTTTCAAGTGGTGTGAGAGCAGAATTCATAAAATTAAATTTAAAAACTTTTTTTAATTTTGATCAATGAATAATTTTTATAATCTTTATTTGAAAATATTGTGAAAGGTTATTCAATCACCAGACCACCTTTATTTGAAAATATTACTTTTATTTTTTAGAAAATTTATATGTTTGCTTTCTTACAATCAATTTATTACAAATATGACAAATGATTCTAACTAGTTATTTTGTACCATCACGTGTTATAGATGGAATTAAAACTCATATTCATTTTAATCAATGGAATATGATAGAAC
>JACXSL010000058.1:0-25000 GCA_019514585.1 Dendrobium officinale
CCCTAATAAGCAATGGAATGAATATTGAGGGTTAAAATTTTTCTAAGTATAGATCGTCATTCATCCCAGGATGATCTTCTCTATTATTTTCCAAATGTGAAGATCATACGGATGATATTTTCCATTCATCCCAGGATGATCTTCTCTATTTTTTTCCAAATGTGAAGATCATACGGATGATATTTTCCATTCATCTCAGGACAATCTTCTCTATTTTTACCAAATGTTAAGATCATACAGACGATATTTTTCATTCATCCAAGGACAATGTTCTCTAGATTTTCCAAATATGAAGTTCATATGGATGATAATTTCCATTCGTCCCAAGACGATCTTCTCTGGATTAACAAAATGTGAAGTTTGTACGGACGATAATTTCCATTCGTCCTAGGATGATCTCCTCTATTTTTAGGAAATACACAGTTTGTCCAGACAATATTTTCTATTCATCCCAGGACAATCCCCTCTAGTTTTACCAAATATATAGTTCATACAAATGATAATTTTCAATCTTATCAGGACGAAGGGATCTATTCTATATACTTTTAATTTATCTTGACTTTTTGTACCAAAGAATTTGAAAAATAACTATTCATACCGGACGAAAACCTAGTTCGTACGAGATGATGATTGGGATTGAAGGCAATTCGTACCAATTCACATTGATTTCATATGTAATAATTTTCACACTGTTCATACATCCAAAATATGTTCGTACAGGATGATCGTGGATAGTCAAATTTGAAAAATACAATTTTCTAGATGGTTATTCGTGTCTTTTCTATTAAAGGTCCACTTAAGACTTTCAATTATTCTTTTTGTCACTTGTTCCTCATGAATGGCAAAGGGAAATTAAAGGACAAAGTAAGATAGAGTATCTGAAAGAGATTTCTTCCTATTAGAGCATGGAAGGTTCACTTAGTTACTCAAGGGTTAGGATCTCTATGTGTACTTTATATTTACTTCACTCATTTCTCTTATCCTTCTATATTTCTAGTATGAAGATCTTTCAAGAAGATCCGGTTCTCTGCCGACACTCGAGAAGTGTGAACAGCCAAAGATTATATGCCTACATTTGGAGAGTGTGAAAGGACGAAGGTTCTCTTCCTACACTTGGAGAGTGTGAAAGGATGAAGGTTTTCTGCCTACACTTGGAGAGTGTGAACAGTCAATGGTTCTCTGCCGATAATTGGAGGGTGTAAAAGGATGACGGTTCTCTGGTGCATCGGGTAGTGGTGGAAGAGAGTTTTGTGAAGGCTTCTCTGCCTTACTATAGAGGCAAAAGAAGAGACACTAGTGGTAATAGTGTAATACCTAAAGTGGGAGACTTCAGGGAGTAGATGTAGGTCGTGTTTGACCAAACCATTATAAATCTTTATGTCTTTTTATTTTTTCTGCTTTAATTTCTGTCATTTTATTTTTTTGTGGTTGAAATTTTTTTTTTGAAAATTCTAAAAATAACCTACTCAGTTTGTTAAAACGGTTTCGAACTTTTAAATTCTAATAAGAAGTAAATTTTTTAGAAGAACCAATTCACCCACCCACCCCCCCCCCCCCCCCCCCCTCTTGGTTATCCTTTGGGACATAAACTTAGGTCTAACAACCTAACTCATATTCAACAAGTTTCAACAAGTGGTATTAGAGTATTATTTCAAAACCATAAGTTTAGACTACTTTTTGATTAACAACCATGGCTACATATGGAAACTAGAACACACCAGAAGGTTACTATATAATTAGACCTCCCTTGTTTGACAATATTCCTTTTGATTTTTGGAAAATACGCATGTCTATATTTTTACAGTCACTTGATTATCGCATGTGGATCTTAGTATAGGAAGGGTATAGAAAACCAATTAGACTAGTTGATGGCATTAGAGTAGAAATACCCTTTACAGATTAGACTGTAGAAGAATGTGACATAGCACAACTTAATGCTAAATATTTAAATAGTTTTTTTTATGCACTTAAGTCAGAGGACTACATGCGGGTTTCCACTTGCAAGAGTAGAAAGGACATATGTGATACTCTGTATAACTTATGAAGGGACTAATGAAGTAAAATAGTCTTAATTAAACATCGTGTTGCATGACTATGAATTATTTCCCATGAAAACAAATGAATCTATTTCTAACATGTACAAAAGATTCACTTAGATAGTCACTTCTTTGAATGCACTAGGTAGGTAATTAACAATTGCTAAAATGGTTAATAAGATTCTTTGTTGTTTGCTTACTTCTTATGTTGTAAAAAATAACTATTATATCAAGGACTAAAAATTTAAATATTTACTCTATTGATAATCTTCTTGGATCACTAATTACTTACGAGTAAGGAGTGAGTCAAAAGAAGATTGATGTGGGAGAACCACGAAGGGAGAAGAATATAGCACTGAAAGTGAAAGAGTTAGAGAGTGATCTATCATAACCTGAGAATGAGGACGACATTGCTTTGATGACTAGACAATTCAGAAGCTTTCTAAAGAGGAAGCTAAAAAGATGCCAATAATGGAACTGAAGTAAGTCCAATAGGAATGTTCAAGGTTTCTAATGATATGATTTACTACGAGTGTAGGAAACCTGGACAAGTTAATTTAGATTGCCCAAAACTTAAAGCTACTCTTAGCAAGGAGAAGATAGAGGAGAAACCAAATTTGAAGAAGGGAAAAAAGAAATTCCAAAGAGCTTTCTAGGCAAACTCATCTTTAGATTCATCAGAAACTGAAAAGGAGGAAGAAGTCACCAACTTGTGCTTGATGGCCAAAAATCATGATCAATTAGATCAAGAAGAGGTATGTGACTTAACCTATGTTGAACTTTTGAAGTTTCTGAAAGAATGCATGATATATATAGGAAGTTAAAGAAAATGTATGCTAGTCTTAACTTAGAATTAAAAGAACTTCATAGAGACCATAAGATCCTTAGAAAAGACGATGCATTAGTTGATAGCAACCACATGAGCTTACTTGATGAGTTCGATGATTTGAGTAAGAAAAATATGAATTTAAAATCATCCTATACAGAATTAGAAAAAGAATTTAAAATTATAAGGATGAATCAGAGAGTGAAATATATATTTTACATTATAGAAAGAAAATTTAAGAAGATATAAACACATTTTTAAGATTGAAAGTGGAAGCTCTCGAGGAAAATAGGATACCCCCAAGACTTGAAGATTTTATAAATCCTATTTTGTATACAAAATTTATACAACTTGGGAAGATACAGAGTAGTTATAGAAGATTGAAAAATCTATTTCTTGGAGTTAAATATTATAGTTGTGGATCGGACATATAGCACACACTTATACATTGGATAGAAAAACTCATTTGGCATGGAAGCTTAAGATGCATAAACCTAAACATATCATATATGTATCTTTTTATAATTCTCCAAAAGGTGAACCCAAACTTGTTTGGGTTCCCAGGTCTAACGTTTGATGATTTTATAGGACCATTCTCATATAAGGCCTTATGAGAGCATATGGTACCTGGATTGTGGTTGCTCAAAGTATATGACCAGAGATACTTCACCATTTGTATCGCTGGAAGCCAGAAATGGAGGCAGGGTTCTACATGGAGATAACTTCATAAGAAAGGTGGTTGGATTACGTAAGATCAAAAATCTTGAGAATTTTTGTATTCATAATGTGCTGTTAGTTGAAGGCTAAATGCATAATCTTTTGAGTATAAGCCAGCTATATAATAAAGGATACAACGTCAAAATTTTTCCTACTAGCTACATATTTAGCCTTATTAATGTTTTGTATGGTTTAAGGGTAAATAATGTTTATATGCTAAATTTAAATTATATCAAAAGCATTACTGCTTTTTGTTTGAAAAATTTTTTGATGAGTCATGGCTTTTTGGCATAGGAGACTTTGTCACTCTAGCATAAAAAATCTAATGAGAATTACCGAAAAGAACTTAGTGAGAGGTATACCAAAACTAGACTTTACTAAGGACCACCTTTATGATACTTATCAACTAGGAAAACATGTGAAGTCCTTCTTTCAGTCTAATAAGGATCTTAGAACTAGTAAACTATTGAAGATTTTGCATATGGATCTTTTTGGACCAGTTGGAACTGTGAGTCTAGGAGAAAAGGTATACGAATTTGTGATAGTAGATTATTTTTCAAGATTCACATGGGTTAAATTTTTATATCATAAGAGTGAATTATTTGAGGAGTTTAGAAATTTTTTAACTTGGATTCAGATAAAACTAGGATGTGAGATTTTGATGATTCAAAGTGATCAAGGTAAAGAATTTGAAAATGAAAAATTTAAGAATTTTTATAAGGTTAAAGGGATTGATCATAATTTTTTTGCACCTAAAACCTCTCAACAGAATGGTGTAGTCGAAAGGAAGAACATAACATTAATAGAAGCCACTCGAGCCATATTGGCAGAATATTCACTTCTTAAATATTTTTGGGCTGAAGCGGTTAATACGATGTGTTATATTCTGAATGAGGTGAACATTAGATCAAATTTAAATAAAACATCCTATGAGTTACTTAAGGGGAGAACACCTAATTTATCATATTTGCATGTTTTTGGATGCAAGGTGTTCATAAATAGTAATAGAAAATTTTTCTTAGGAAAATTTGATCCAAAATCTGATGAAGAAATTTTTCTTGGATAGTCTAGTGTTATAAAATCTTATAGGGTATTCAATATAAGAACTTTGGTAGTTAAGGAGATCACACATGTTGTATTTGATGAATCTGGAATTTTGGAAGAGTTTATTGTTGTAGAGGATGAGATATAAATTGACTCCCAAAAGATTAAAAAAATAAATTTGGATGAAAATTTGGAGATTGAAAACTTGTTGCCTAGATATTTTAGATTTTCTAAAAACCACCCAAAAGAATTGATTATAGGTGAACCTAGTGAGGGTGTTAGGACTAGGCGTGGATTGAACAAAGAAGTCAATTATTCAGCCTTTATTTCTATGATAAAACCCATAAATATTGATCAAGCACTTTCGGATTAATTTTAGATTTTGGCAATACAAGAAGAATTAAATAAATTCATAAGAAATGAAGTTTGGTAATTAATTATAACGCTAAAGGATCAAAGTGTAGTTGGGACTAATTGGGTATTCAAAAATAAAATGAATGACTTAGGAGTAGTCATTAGAAATAAGGCTAGATTGGTGGCTAAAGAGTATAACATGATTGAAGGGATTAATTTTGATGAGACTTTTGCCCCTGTAGTTAGACTTGAAGCAATTAGGGTTTTATTAGCCTTTGTCTCTTTCAGAGGATTTAAATTGTATCAAATGGATGTCAAAAGTGCCTTTTTGAATGAAATAATTCAAGAGGATATTTATGATGAACAACCTTCAGGCTTTGAAAATTAAAAATACCCAAATCATATTTTTAAATTGAAAAAGGCATTATACGGATTAAAATAGGCATCTAGGGCTTAGTATGAGAGGTTGAGCACCTTCCTACTTGAGAGAACTTTTGAAAAAAAAGTGTGGACACAACTCTCTTTTTAAAGAAATTAAGAGAGGATATACTAATTGTATAAATTTATGTTGACAATATCATCTTTGGATCTACAAATAAAAATCTTGTGATGATTTTTTTAAAATAATGAGTAGTAAATTTGAGATGAGCCTAATGGGAGATTTGAGTTACTTTTTAGGCTTTAGCATTAAGCAAATTTAGGAGGGTACATTTTTTAGCCAGACAAGGAATGTTAAGGATATCCTCAAAAAGTATGAAATGAATAATGCTAAACTTATTTGTACACTTATGAATTTCTCAGTTCACTTGGATAAGAACCCAAATAGAAAATCTATTGATCAAAAGAAATTTAGAGAAATTTTTGGATCTTTGCTTTTCTTGACTACTAGCAGACCTGATATTATATTTAGTGTTTGTTTGTGTGCCAAATTTCAATCAGATCCAAAAGAATCACATTTGACAACAGTGAAAAGGATTTTGAGATATCTCTTGGGAACTAAAAACTTAGGGATTTTGTATCCTAAGTTTAGCTCTTAATTTGAAATAATTGTATATTCAAATTCAGACTTTACAGGTTGTAGGATTGATAGAAATAGTATTCTAGAATATTTCAATTTATTAGAAATTTTTTAGTCACTTGGTTCAGTAGAAAACAGAATTCCATAGCCCTATCTACTACTGAAGCTGAATACATTACCTTAGGAAGTTGTGTGGCCCAAATTCTTTGGTTAAAATAACAGTTGATAGACTTAGGATTTACTCTAGGCACTATTCCAATTTATTGTGATAACACTAATGCCATTTACATTTCAAAGAATTCTATTCAACATTCAAGAACCAAACATTTTGACATAAGACATCATTTCATAAGGGATCATATATCCAATGGAGAAATTGAATTAAATCATGTTTCAATGGAAAATCAACTTGCACACTTTTTTTACAAAACCACTAGCCTTTGATACTTTTAGTGCATTAAGAATAAGGCTTTGTGTAATTGATTTAAATGCCTAATTAATTTTTTTGCAACCTTGCTATGTGTTTTTGTGTGTGTGTGTGCTTTTTTTATTTTTTATTTTTATGTATGTATTTATGTTTGTTCCTGTATTTTTGTGTTTGAAATTTTTTCACATTAGATTTCAAGTTTTTGATCGATTATACAAATTTTTCTAAGTGTTCTATTCGTACTGTATGAAATTAAATTCGTACTCGATGAATTCTATAGCAAATCAATTATTTGGTAGAACAAAATGCGTACAGTTTTTCAGTTTTCATTATAGTTCATCTGTACAATCCCCATATCATCTAGACGATTGTATTCATTCGTATGTATGCATATAGAAGGTTATACGGATATAAGAAATTTTTATTTCAAATCGTACATATGAACCTTGAGTTCGTATATATGAACACGCGGCATTCTGAGTGGGGGGCGGTTCAAACCGTCATAAAAATGATCTTAAATAATCGATCATCCTGGACAAACACCTGTTCATCTGTACAATCTTTTGATAAAAAAGTCTATATGATAGAACACCTCGTAACTTGCATTATTATGAAAAGTTATTTCATTTTAGATACATTCATTCGTACATACAAAATTTTATTTCGTATATACAAACTCAAGCATCATACAATATGAAACCCTTTTCGTATATATGAAAGAATGTTTTTCTTTAAATAGAAGGCTTTACAACTCTAATTTCATACACTTCAAAAGCCTTTCCAAACCCTCTCATATTTCCAAATCTATCAAATGGCAAGCTCTAGCAAAAGAAGTAGAGTGGCTAAGGAACTGACTAGGGGACCTTCCTCTAGAAATCCTGAAGAAAATATCTTGTCCAAAACAAGTGAAGGATCTTTTCCTAGGTTTGTTTTTTCTAAAATCACCCCTTATAGAGTTCTTCTCCAAGAGAACATAAACTTTCAAGTAATGCACCTTTTTACTTTGACCCAGTTTGCTTTTATTCTGACCCTAATCCATTCCTACAACAAGGACACATTCCACTACTTTCTTGCAAACATGACTTTCAATACTAACCATAGTAGGATTATTTCATATGTTTCGAAAAAGAGGGTAGAAATAACTGAGGATTTGGGGATATTCTAAAATTTAAGGACTCAAGGGATTAGAGCCCATACCTTGACCTCTGCTTCTGACTATGACTGGACTGCGATAAACCAAGTTATTAGAGGTATTAGAGAAGTATTATGTTTGCCTAAGGTATCCACTCATAACCAAAATGCCCGGATCATCCAACATATTCTTCGTACTTCTATAATTCTTAAAGCTGGTGATCAAATAAATATTACTCCTCCTCTTTCCACTTTAACATACCTGACTATGTCTGGCCAACTAATAGACGAAGCCCAACTGATCATTGATTATATATATAAACTTTCTGAGATTGGCCATGTCTCCCATAAGAGAAAGAAGAATATAACCTTAGGATACCTTATGACATACATTCTTAAAAAGAAGTATAATTTAGTTCATCCTGTTCAACATCTAGAAGAGCCCATCTACTATAATGATGTTTCATTCCGAGCAATCTTTACTAAAGATGCACATCTATAAAGTGATGACTCTGAGGGAGAAAGGAGATGACCTGCACCTGCACCTGCTATTGAACCAAACTTTCAGGAGATGGTCCAGCTCTTTGATCATCTTGAGAGCCACTTTGATCAAATTTTTTATTAAATTGAAACTCATCCTCAACAGCAGGAATTTCAATATCAGCAGGATATGGGATTGGTAAGAGGTCAATTTAACTCGGTCAACATAAATATAGCTATGATGAATAGCTATTTTAATTTATTCAACCAGTCACCTCTTCCAAATTAGGGCCCCTCAGAATGATTGATGTGTTTCTTCTGTGTTTGTTTTTTCTTTGTCAGTTCTGATGATATGATATGATGATGTTTTGAGTGTTTATGACTGTTGTCAGTTTTTATTTTTATGTTTAATGAATCTTAGATATTGATATCAATTGTGCTCCAATATATTATCATTTACCTAGATATCAATAATAACTATCTTGTCTTATTTTAGTTGTTTTTGATCTATTTTAGAAATATTCTTTAGCCTATATGATTACCCTGAAATAATTGATCTAAAAAGTATTATAATTTTAAAAGAATTACACAATTTAAATTCATTAGAAAAGTATAATTTTTCAAAAAATTTAAGTTGGCTTATAACTTGATCAAGCTAAGCTATCAATCTCATTATTTTTTAGACTAACATAATTTTAATATTATTATTGCAATTTTGTTGTTTTATTATTTTTAATTTCTCTTCTCAATATAAATATCTTTGTACATAGAGATATTTGAGCTTTAGATTATCAATTTTGGAAAGATCAATTAAAAACTTGAGAAATGTACAAATATATAAAAATCAAAAGAATGCGCAATGGTTCACAAATTGAAAAAGAGACATAAAATTAGCCCAATATAAAAAGATACACAAAGTGTGCCACAAATATTGAAAAGATGTTCAAAGTACCACAAGTATATGTTCTTTCCTCTATCATTCAATCTTCAATTTCAAATCAATGTAATGATCAATTATATTTTGTATTGAAATTGGACTTAAGTTAATTTTTATTTTGTAACCTTTGTAATAATTCTCCTTATCTGATCGTCTAAACTAATACATAACCTTGATTTATTTTTCTTTGTCTGTGTTATATCTTAACTTAAATGATATGAATCTTTATTTTTTTTCTAATGAACATTAATCTTGTTATTACAAATATAACTCATTCTATTTCAGGATCAATTATCAAAGACTTCTCATATGACTTCTTATATTTCCGTAGTTCGTTTCTTTTTCTCTTTTTGTTGTTATCAAAAAGGGGAAGAAATATTGTTTGACATTTGATTATTTTGTTAGTGTGTCTTATTTATCTTGTTTTGTTCAAGTCTTAAGTTTTTTTATTTTTATTCATGTTTAGGGTTTTGTTTCTCATTGCAGTGTCGTTTTTGTGTGGTCGTCTTTGAATGTGAAAAGTTTTAAAATTAAAAATTTGATTTGTTCATAAGAAATGCCCCTTATACTCACATGCTTATTCATTCAGGGGGAGTTTAGGAGAAATATAGGATTTTCAAATTTACACAAACAATAATTATTTTACCATCATCAAAAAGGGGGAGATTGTTGAGAGAGTTGCTACTTAGCTTTGTATGTTTTACATTCTTGCAACTTGTATATTTTTTATGATTCCAAATATTATTATTTTGATTATTATTTTCTCCTAATACATTTTGGAAGAATTATTTTGCTCTTGTGTGTACTAACATTTTAAAAAAATCATACTCCGGATTGTTGAAGACTTCAAATCAAATTTAGTTTCAAGTTATTATATTTTAAAGTTTATATTTTTTATTTTATTGAGTTTGAGAGTGTGTGATTGTAATTAAGTAACTGATCACATACAAACTGAGGGAAGAGTTTTAAAATTCATATTTTTTAAACTGATCGTACAATATGAACCCTATTCGTACAAAACGATCTGATCAGTTATATTCCCTAATGAGCAATAAAATGAATAGTTAGGGTCAAACTTTTTCTAATTATAGATCGTACTGATTATATTTTTCATTCATCCCAGGATGATCTTCTCTATTTTTTCCAAATGTGAAGATCATACGGATGATATTTTCCATTCATCCCAGGACGAACTTCTCTATTTTTGCCATATGTGAAGATCATACAGACGATATTTTTCATTCATCCCAGGATGAACTTCTTTGGATTTTCCAAATGTGAAGTTCATATGGATGATAATTTCCATTCATCCCCGGATGATCTTCTCTGAATTCACCAAATGTGAAGTTCATACGGATGATAATTTCCATTCATCCCAGGACGATCTCATCTATTTTTGGGAAATACACAGTTCATCCAGACGATATTTTTCATTCATCCCAAAAAGATCCCCTCAAATTTTGTAAAATACATAGTTCATACAGATGATAATTTCCAATCATACCAAGATGAAGGGCTCTATTCTATATACTTATAGTTCATCTTGACTTTTTGTACCAATGAATTTTGAAAAATAATTATTCGTATTGCATTAACCAAGTTTGTACGGGATGATGATCGAGTACGAAGGCAGTGCATACCGATTCACATTGATTTTGTATGCGAGTTTTATACTATTCATACAAACAAAATATGATCATACGGGATATGATCGTGGAAGTTTAATTTTAAAAATGCAGTTTTCTGGATGGTTGTTCATGTATTTTTATAAAAGGTTAACTTAAGACTGTCATTTAATCTTTTTGTCACTTGGTCTTCACGCATGGTAAAGGGATATTGAAGGTGAAAGTAAGAGAGAGTGTTTGAAAGAGATTTCTTGCTATTGGTGCATGAAGGTTTCACTTGTTTACTCAAGGGTAAGGATCTCTATATGTACTTTATGTTTACTTCACTCTTTTCTCTTATCCTTCTAGATTTCTAGTGTGAAGATCTTTCAAGAAGATCCGATTCTCTTCCAACACTCAAGAAGTGTGAATAGCTGAAGGTTCTCTGCCTATACTTAGAGAGTGTGAAAGGATGAAGGCTCTCTCAATACACTTGGAGAGTGTAAAAGGACAAAGATTTTCTGCCTACACTTGAACAGCTGATGGTTCTCTACTGACACTTGGAGGGTGTAAAGGGATGATGGTCCTCTGCTGCACCTGGTAGTGGTGGAAGAGAGCTTTGTAAAGGCTTCTGCACCTTGCTGTGGGGGCAAAAGGAGAGACACTAGTGGTAATAGTGCAATATCTAAAGTGGGAGACTTCAGGGAGTGGATGTAGGTTGTGTTTGACCGAACCACTTTAAATCTTTGTGTCCATTTATTTCCGCTGCTTTAATTTCTATCGTTTTATTTTTCTATGATTGAAAAATTATTTTTGAAAATTCTAAAAACAACCTGCTCAGTTTGTTAAAACAATTTTGAACTTTTAAATTCCAATAAGAAGCAAATTTTTTAAAAGTACCAATTAACCCCCCCCCCCCCTCTTGGTTAACCTTTGGGATATAAGCTTAGGTCTACCTAACTCATATTCAACAAGTTTGAACAAAGGATCTGCTTTATCTCCCTAATAAAATAAAAATTCTCAAAATTATAAATCAAACTACCCTTTTTATAAAGATTAAGAAGCATATCATCAACCTCAATCAAGATATTAGTAATACTTAAGAAAATATAGAGCTTAATACTATAATTGAGAGATTGAAGCTCAATCATAATAGTATAAGTAGCTAGTAAGCGACAAGGAAAAAAATAAACCAATTGGCTCTCATGGTCTCTAATCAGACCGCCATAACTAGTAACAAAGCTATTAAAAGTCCCATCAATATTTAATTTAAACCAGCCCTAATTAAGTTTAGAGTATCTAATAATCCTCTCTTTAACATTCTCATATGAGGTTTGTAAAAGAAATACCAAAATATTAGCAACATGATTGAAGCTTTTAAAATAACTAACATTGATCAAGTTTGTGAGTCCAAATTAGTTATTAGACATATTACAATTGTTCCAATGCGAACCAAGAGGGGGGGGGGGGGGGAGGAATTGGTAATTTAAAAATCTCTTAGTAAATTATAGAAAACCATTTTATTATTTTAAGCATAATGAAAATTTTTCAAAAAACAGTTTTCAACAACAAAATTAGAAGTGTAAAAAACTAAAAAAATAGTAAAAATAAAAATAGAAGAACACAAAAATTTATAGCGGTTCAGTCCAGCTAAACCTATGTCCACTACCTGAAGTCTCTCTCTTTTAAAAATCTCTTAGTAAATTATAGAAAAACATTTTATAATTTTAAGCATAATGAAATTTTTAAAAAAATAGTTTTCAACAACAAAATTAGAAGTGTAAAATAATAAAAAGTAGTAAAAATAAAAATAGAAGAACACAAAAATTTATAGCGGTTCAGTCCAACTAAACCTACGTCCACTACCTAAAGTCTCTCTCTTTTATTAATGCACTATACCAAACTGACTCTCTTTTTGCTCCCACAATAAGGTGGATAAGCCCTTATAATTAACCTCTCTTCCACCAATCTCTAATGCGGTAGAGTAGCATCATCCTTTTTAACCCTCCTAGTGATGACAGAGAATCAACCTCCTTTCAAACCCTTCTGGTGTTGAAAAAGAACCATCATTCTTTCACACCCTCTTGGTGTCATCAGAGTACCATCATTTTTTCACAGCATCTTAGTATCGGCAGAGTACCATCATCCTTTCATACCTTCTTGAAGTCGGCATAGTACCAGCGCTCCTTTGAAAATATTCTTCGAAGAGTCTTCAAGAAAGTAGGGAAGAACTTTGAAGAACATGTAAGAGAAACTCATTGTTGGGCAACCTTGTGAATCCCCTCAAAACTCCCTCTTAAGGAATCTCTCACTCTAAAATCACAAGAAACTCTCCCAAACACTCTCTAAGTTCACTCTCAAAAGAAATTTGTAGTAAGAATTTGTAGGAGTTTTGTGACAATCAATTTTAGGACCTTAAATATGAATGAAAAAAAAACCGTCCAAAAAACTAAAAATTTTAATTTGTCTGTTAGAGATCATACTGTACGATCGCACATTATACGTACAATCAGTTCAAAAAATGCCAGTACAATCTTGTATGAATTAATTTCATACTCTCTTTGGCATATGTATGAACTGACATCATACAATACAATCAATTCAAAATTGAATTTATTCAACCGATATAATTCTGTACGAACTGATTTCATACTATGGATAGTGTACTATATGAACTTAGTATCGTACAGTATGATCAATTTAAAAAAAAAATAAGCTCAGCAACAACTATAGCACAAAAGTACAACTAATAATCAGAGGGGCTCTCATCTGGAGGAGGTGGTTGGTTGAACACTAAAAAGTAACTATTCATCATAGCTAGATTAGTGTTAACTGAGTCAAATTCCCAAAAAGAGACATCAGTAAAGTAAATAGGGAGCTCAGTGGGACGATCAGGATATATAAGATTGCACTTGTTTTCTAAGATATAGGCAACTAGATGTCCTAAAGCCACATTTTTTCTTTCTCTTATTACGAGGAATTCAAAAATCTAAGTGTTTATAAATATAATCCATGATAAGTTAGCCTTCATCAAAAGGTTTTTCAATCGTTATCAAATAAGTGACTGTGGACAAAAAAGGAGTCAAATTTATGCGATCACCAGCTTTTGGAATAATTAAGGTTCCCAAAACGTGTTGGATAATCTGGGCATTTTGATTGAGAGTGTAAACATGAGAAAAATGACTCAATTGGGCAATACCTCTAAGAGTTTAATTTATTTCTGACCAATTAATGTCAGCTCTAGAGATTAAGGTGTGAGCTCTAATTCCTTAAATTTTTCTATGGAGTAAGTTGCCTAAGTCTTCCTAGGTGATTTCTACTCGTTGCTTGAAAATATAAGAGATAATCCTAGTGTGGCCTTGATTTACATTCATGTTAGCGAGAAAAGTTTGGAATGTCTCTTTATGGTTGGCATATATGAGAGTTAGGATAAACAAAAATTGGGTTGAGGAATAGGGGCGTGATAGAGAAATGGATATCATTCTGAGTGAGGAGTCATGAAGGGGTAATTTTTGCAGCAAAATACCTATAGAAAGCATCCTCATACTCTTTGGACAAAAAATTGTCATTCCTATAAGTTCTAGAGGAAGATCCCTTAGAGATGCGGGGTTGTTTTCTACTACTTACCATATCTAAGATTAGGACTCGAGAAGGTTTGGAAATGAACAAGAAAGTGATGAAAAACTTATCCAAAGACCCTTCTATTTAAAGAAAAATGACCTATCATACAATAAGAAATATAGAACATATGTATGAGTCTAAAATAGTATGGGACAAAAAGAATTTTATACATATGAACAGATACAGGTAAAAATGAAATGGCTTTTCATAAAAAGCCTTTTCCAATGCATCCTTTTGTACAAACTTTTTAACCATATGATCATATAGATGAACATGTGTTCATCCCAAATGATTAGAATATTAAAGATCATTTAATGATGGTTAGGTTCATCGTTGTTGCAAATCTATTTTTTCATGACTTATGTTTTGATGATTGACAAACACTATTCCTCTTGGACTACTTGTTGCTTCTAACTTTTCAGGAATCGAAGATCAGACGATCAAGAAGAAGCCAGTTCAGGATTACGTAGGTTTAGGGTTGAGTCAGTCTGTACTTTTGTTTTTCACCTTTTAAGTCTACTTGTAATGGTCAAAGAGACTGATACTAAGTAACCCTACACACACACACACTTGAGAGATTTAGAATCTCTGTTTTTGCTCACATCAGCTAGGCCGATCCCTTGGATCGTCCTGGACGATCGAGTTCAAAATAGAGACTCTAATCAGGATTCTTAATTAAGGTAGCCGACATTAACATATCGGCCTGGACGATATGTGTATCGGCCAGGATGATAAGCTCAAAACAGAAAGAAGTAGCCGCCATAGACAATTAAGTTAAACTATATTTTTAAATTATCGGTCAGGATGATCCAAAGATTGGCCTGGACGAAATTACCAAATTATGCCTTAATTGATCAGGAAATCAAGGGAGTAATTAAGGATGATTGATACGATCATATCGTCCTAGACGATCGCAGGATCGGCCCGGACGATCTGGTCAAAAACCTTAAGTTACTTCAGGACGATAAATATCGGCCAACACAAAAACAGGGCGATGCTCAGGACGATTTGCCTCTGATATGAACTGATCGGCCAGGACGATCATGAGATCGGCCGGGACGATTAAGCCAAATTTCAATCATCCAGGAGTGTATCCAGGGTGATGCTCTGGCTGATCCTCTAAGTTTTGTACTGATCGGCCAGGCCGATGTCCATATCGGCCTGGACGATAAAGTCGGCTACTTGTAATTAATGAGCTCATTTGAAGCTCTTCTATTTAAGAGCTCTTGTTCAATATTTTTTAAGACCTTTGGCTGGTGCCTTGACCTAAGAAGACCTTGAGGAGAGAAAAAGAGAGAGGGAGAGAGAGAGGATCTTGTGAGGGGGAGCTTGTGAGGGGATTCATAAGGGTTGCTTCAAGGATCGCTCTGCTTGTCTTTCATCTGGAGTTTCTCGTCCGTGGAAGGGTCAGTAGAGGTAAGGAGTTTTCTTTTGGTTGAGGTTCTCTTCCAGCTTCAGGAGGAAGCAAAAGGAGGTAGGTTCTCTGCCTTGCCGGGGTGACAAAAAGGAGGTTCTTGTGAGGGCTTCTCCGCCTAGCCGTGGGGGCTAAAGGAGAGTCACGTTTTGTAGTGCAATACTTGGAGGTTGCCTCCAAGGAGTGGACGTAGGTCGAGTCGACCAAACCACTATAAATTTCTGTGTTCTTTTTCTTGCTTCCGCACTTTTTAATTCCGCATTTATTTCTGTGGTGTGATTTGGTTTATGCGATTTTTATTTTTTGTGAAAAGAGTTTTTACAATACCAATTCACCCCCCTCTTGGTTAGCTTGGGACTAAGTTCATAGGGCTTAACATCCCGAACGAACTTTCAAGTGGTATTAGAGCACTTTCAAGTGGTATCAGAGCACTTTCAAGTGGTACCAGAGCGGGATTCAAAAATTTAAGTTTGAAAACTTTTTGAATTAGATCCATGGCTAACTTTGGCATTCGTAACACTACGGATGGGTATTCCATTACCCGACCTCCCCTGTTCGATAACCTACCTTTTCATTTTTGAAAAACCCGCATGTCAACGTTTTTACAATCTACTGATTATTGCATGTGGATGCTTATTCAAGAAGGTTATTCTCCACCTTCTCGTGAAATTAATATTGTTAAAACTGAAGTTGCTTTTACTGAATGGACTTTTGATGAACGAGATTTAGCTCAATTAAATGCAAAATATTTGAACTATTTTTTCTGTGCTTTAAAATCTGAGGATTACATGCGTGTTTCAACTTGTAAAACTGGTAAAGAAATTTGGGATAAATTGTGCATCACCTACGAAGGTACTAATAAAGTTAAACAATCCCATTTAAACATTCTCTTGCATGACTATGAACTTTTTCGTATGAAACCTCATGAATCGATTTCTGACATGTACTCTAGGTTTACTCAAATAGTTACTTCATTGCATGCACTAGGAAAAGAACTTTCGAACTATGAAAAATTTAACAAGATTTTGAGATGCTTGCCTTCGTCTTATGATGCAAAAATCACTGCAATTACTGAATCTAAGGATTTGAATACCTATTCCATTGATAACATACTTGGCTCACTCATTGCTTACGAGCAAGGGGTGAATCAAAGAAATCTTGATGCAAGTGAGAAGAAAAAGGAGAAAACAATTGCACTAAAGGCGCACAAGTTGGATTCTGAATCTTTCGGGTCTGAAAGTGATGAAGTTTCCTTCATCACAAGGCAATTCAAAAGCTTTCTAAGGAAGAAACAAAAGCATCATCAAAGTTGGAGAAAAGGTAAGGATCACAAACTTGTGTTTCATGGGAGAAGATCAAAGTGATGAAGAGGTATGTAAACCAACCTATGATGAATTATTTGAAATTTATAAAAAAATTCATGCATCATACAAAAAACTTAAGAAGACACATGCCAGCTTAAAATTAGAACATTAGAATCTACAAAAAGAGCATGAAGTTTTTCTCAAAGATCATGCAACGATTGATTCAAATCACATGGCTCTTGTTGATGAATTTGATGACTTAAACAAAAAGCATTTGGAATTAGTTGATGAACATAATGCATTAAAAGCTTCACACACCTTACTTAATTTTGATCTTAAGAAATCTAAAGAGATTGAGAAAAATTTGAGTATTGAGAATGATGCATTAAAGAAAACTAACTTGAGGATTCAAAATGATTTAGAAGCATGGAAGAAAACTAGGATGACATCTACTTTTGATCAATTGCCAAAACCTAAGAAGAAGCATTATAATTCAAACCATTTAAGAAACCTTTTTCCTGGAGTTAGATGTTTCTCATGTGGCATGCTAGGACACATCTCACACACTTACACCGTTCACCGTAGTACACATTGGGTGTGGAGACCTAAGATGCATGATTCACAGCATACCATATATGCATTGCATTCTACTTTTCCTAAGAAGGATCCCAAACCTGTTTGGACTCCTAAATATGACTGTTGTTGAGTGTTGCAGGAATGCTCTCACCAAAGACCTCGTGGGAGCATAGAATAACTGGACATAAGGAGACTGTCAGCTCAAAATTGCTTCAACTTGCTGCTTTACCACATGCTTGAAATTTTTAGCTTTTGTTTTATTTTATTTTTGTGCTAGTTCTTGTGCTCACTTTGTCTTGTTTTTAGTTTTCTTTATTTTTATGTATTTTGTTTTCACATTGTTCTTTAAATTTGGCCTTCCATATGATGAATCTTTTCAAGCTTTTAAATATTGGAGTTTTGGAGATAGGGTTAAGCTTTTCTAAATTGGTTAAAGGGAGTAATACTGTTGATATTTTCCCTCCTTCTGACTTTTATTAGTGGTATGATTTTCTTCTCTAAACAAAAGTCTAAACTCAGTTTAACCAATGTCTTTTTATTTAAGATCTTTTTCTTATCTTGCAACTTTAATTTATCTTATGCATAATAGCCAAAGTTTTTAGATATCATTCAAGCTTTTGAAATCTTGCCATTGTATTTATCACATGATTTTGATTTTGTGTTGTGGATTGTTCTTCCCTATGTTACAAAGAGCGCTCCTATTCTCTAATATTTGGAGGATATACTCACGACTAAGTTTTTTTTAAGAGTATATTAAAGAGTTTCTAGCTTGCAAGAGTTAAAAAGGAAAGAGGCCAATGAAGCCAAATTGAAAAGAAAGCTAAATACACAACAGTGTATAAAAGTTTCAAAAGATGCTCAAAAGAGCCAATCAAAATGATAAGAGGCATAAAATGAGCCCACTAAATGCAAGCTATCATTTCTTTGGTAAAACTCTTCAAACTTAGAAAACTCATTAATTATGTGATGCTTTCAAAGACTTGATTTGAATTTCCATGATTGAGAAAAATTACTTTGGTTTATTATTTATGAGATATTTTCTTTGTAAACAAATCTTGAAAGGATCTTTTTATCCTATTTAGTTATTCTAAGTTAGATTTCTATTTTCCAAAAGAATTTTGTACCCTGAAGGATGTCCGATCTAGGGTTAACATAATCAAATGTTCTACCTTCTTCTGATTAGGATTTGTTAAACTTCTTGATTTCTTGGAACTTTAAAAGTTTAACTTTTTGAAAAGAATTCTCATATGATGCCTATATAAAAAAAAAAAAAATAGAAAAATTAAAATCCAAAAAAAATATTCATTTTTTTATTTTCCTTGTGATTTTGTTTTTCTTTTTCTGTGTTTTGACTATTTTTCTTTTGTTTTATTTTTTAGGGTCTTGGTCATCACCATTCTTTCCTTGATCTCAATTTCAAGTCACATCATCCTGGCCGATACTTTTATCGTCCTAGATGATATGACAAATCATCTTCAAAATCCATCTGCTGACCTTTTTTCTATGCTTACTCTAACTCATCATCCTGGACGATCCTATATCATCCTGGACGATATGATCGAACTCTGTTGCAATCATGATGATAGTCCTGGCCGATAGAATTTTTCGTCTGGCCGATGCATTTTATGTGCATCGTCCTGGACGATACACTGGATTGTTCTGGACGATCCACGTGTCAGCACGTTTTGATATTTAAATTTGGCACCGGACGATCCATTATTGGACAATCGTCCTGGCCGATCCACTGTTTGTCCTGGACGATATGCGTGGCAGTGATTTAAAACATTTTAACTTCGGTCGGTACGATCAATTATTGTGCATCATCCTGGACGATACACCTAATCGGCCCGGACGATATGCCTTTTTTAACGATCTTCCGGATTAACTCCTCGGGATGATCGCCTATGTGTAATCGGCCTGGCCGATATCTGATCAGCCCGGATGATCGGACCGCCTTTTTGACCAATCGGCATGTACGCAATTATTGAACCATATCAGCCTGGACGATTCTGCGATCGGCCAGGATGATATGGCCGTTTCTTTAAATTCAGGCCGTTCCAGCCAAGATTTTTCACTCTTCACCATTTCTCCTCTTATGTTTTTGCTTAGTCCTCTCTTTATGGCTGGTGGGAAACGCGTCCGACAAACTTCTGGGAGTTCTTCGAGGGCAAGGATTGACCCTCATTACAGGGAAGCAGAAGATGAAGCCGCCTACCATCGTTACAAAGAGTGTGGGATAATTGTCTCCAGAATCATCAATCCTGTCCACATCTCTTACCCGGTAATGGATCTTTTTGCTCAAACCTCCCTTTGCTTCATTTTGTTTCTTGCTTTCCCTTTCAATTCCGAGTTTCTTCGAGATTTTTTCGCAAACCTTCGCATTAACCCTACCTTCACAGCCCTGACCTCCTTTGTGAATCGACGCCTTGTCGAAATCACATATCAGGATTGTGTTGATCTTTTACAGCTATCCACCACCAGAGATAAGCTCCACTTAATCGCCTCTGATCCTGATCTTGACTGGAATCACTTTCTTCGCCAGACCAATGTACCTTACCATGTTGGAGAGACCAGCTCTTTAGTCAAAGATGCTAGGACAATCCAACATGTCCTTCGCACCTCCGTAATTCCAAAAGCCGGCGACCGAATCCACATCACCCTCTACTTTCCCTCACTACTTTCTACATCATGGCTCATAGGGAATTTAATACTGCGGACCTAATTTTTTATTACATTGATCACTTAACCACAATCCGTGATCCAGGCCACAAGAGGAAACCCAATCTAGCCTTAGGACACATCATAGTCTATTTCCTTGAAACCAAATACCAACTTCAGTATCCTATTCCACCAAACCTTCCAACTCCCTTCTACTCAAACAATTCCTTCAGCACCCTTCACAGTACTTGTCTCCACCCTGAGGAACCTCAGGGTGATAGAGAGGAGGAGGCTCCCGCTCTCGCTCCCGTTCCTGATCCTGTCCCTCTCCACCAGCACTCACCGGTTGATCAGTTGATAGAGAGGTTTGATCGTTGGGAGACCCTCTTCAATGCTTACGTTGCTGCATAAGAGCAGCAACATTCTGAGGACATTGCCCGCTACGAGCAGAATCGTGCGGAGGACTTAGCCCGCTTTGACAGTTACATGGTTCACCAGCAACAGCAGCATGACCAGGACATCACCTGGTTCAATGCTCAGTTTACTTCACTTGCCAGCTACTTTAAGAAGCCACCTCCACCACCTCCATCTGATGATCAGGGTCCTTCATTTTTCTAGTCTATGTTTTTTTGCTATTTGTTTCCTGTTTTCTGTAGTTTGCCTTTTTAGTCTGTTTTAGTTTATGTTTTCTCTTTTTCTTTTGTATCTAGACCCTCTTTTTGTGATGACAAAAGGGGGAGTAGGGTGTGGTAGGAAAAAGCTGTTGGGTTTGGGGTTTGTAACTTTGAATTTCTAATGAACCTTTTTTTTTAAATTTTCCTACTTGTGTTTGTCATCATCAAAAAGGGGGAGATTGTTGCAAATCTATTTTTTCATGACTTATGTTTTGATGATTGACAAACACTATTTCTCTTGGACTACTTATTGCTTCTAACTTTTTAGGAATCGAAGATCAGCGATCAAGAAGAAGCCAGTTCAGGATTGCGTAGGTTTAGGGTTGAGTCAGTCTGTACTTTTGTTTTTCACCTTTTGAGTCTACTTGTAATGGTCAAAGAGACTGATACTAAGTAACCCTACACACACACACACTTGAGAGATTTAGAATATCTATTTTTGCTCACATCGGCCAGGCCGATCCCTTGGATCGTCCTGGACGATCGAGTTCAAAACAGAGACTCTAATCAGGATTCTTAATTAAGGCAGTCGACATTAACATATCAACCTGGACGATAAGCTCAAAACAGAAAGAAGTAGCCACCATAGACAATTAAGGTATACTATATTTTAAAATTATCGGCCAGGACGATCCAAGGATCGACCTGGACGAAATTACCAAATTATGCCTTAATTAAAAAGGAAATCAAGGGAGTAATTAAGGATGATTGATATGATCATATCGTCCTGGACGATCGCAAGATCGGCTAGGACGATCTGGTCTAAAACCTTAAGTTACTTCAGGACGATAAATATCGGCCAGCACAAAAATAGGGCGATGCTCAGGACGATTTGCCTCTGATTTGAACTGATCTGCCAGGACGATCGTGAGATCGGCCGGGACGATCAAGCTAAATTTCAATCATCCAGGAGTGTATCCAGGGCGATGCTCTAGCCGATCCTCTAAGTTTTGTACTGATCGGCCAGGCCGATGTCCATATCGGCCTGGACGATAAAGTCGACTACTTGCAATTAATGAGCTCCTTTGAAGCTCTTCTATTTAAGAGCTCTTGTTCAATATTTTTCAAGACCTTTGGCTGCTGCCTTGACCTGATAAGACCTTGAGGAGAGAAAAAGAGAGAGGGAGAGAGAGAGGATCTTGTGAGGGGGAGCTTATGAGGAGATTCACAAGGGTTGCTTCAAGGATCGATCTGCTTGTCTTTCATCTGTAGTTTCTTATCCGTGGAAGGGTCGGTAGAGGTAAGGAGTTTGCTTTTGGTTGAGGTTCTCTGCCAGCTTCAGGAGGAAGCAAAATGAGATAGGTTCTCTGCCTTGCCGGGGTGGCAAAAAGGAGGTTCTTGTGAGGGCTTCTCCGCCTAGCCGTGGGGGCTAAAGGAGAGTCACGTTTTGTAGTGCAATACTTGGAGGGTGCCTCCAAGGAGTGGACGTAGGTCGAGTCGACCGAACCACTATAAATTTCTGTGTTCTTTTTCTTGCTTCCGCACTTTTTAATTCCGCATTTATTTCTGTGGTGTGATTATGTTTATGCGCATTTTTATTCTTTGTGAAAAGAGTTTTTAAAATACCAATTCACCCCCCTCTTGGTTAGCTTGGGACTAAGTTCATAGGGCTTAACATCCCGAACGAACTTTCAAGTGGTATCAGAGCACTTTCAAGTGGTATCAGAGCACTTTCAATCGTATAACATGAAAGCCTATGAAAAATTAAGTTTTGTGTGCTCAACTTAGAAACCTACCATGTACATGCTACAAAATTCGTATAGTACAAAAACATTTCATGATGTGCGAACAGAACACTTAAAAATAAGATATGATAAATAGAAAAACTCATCACACAAAATAACATACTTCTAATAAAATATAAAATAAAGTAATCACACAACTAAAAAAAAAAAAAAAAAAAAATATAGAAATAAACAAATCAATAAAAAATATAAATAATAAACTCTTATAATTAGCCTAAGAAAATAAACAAATATACAATTACGCAATAAATCAAGTTTTCATGATTTTCAATTTAAGCATTAAGATCAATGAGATCTAATCTAGTCCTTAAAGTGTTAAATGTGTCAAAAGCCAGTGGTTTTGTGAAAATTTTTGTAAGTTGATTCTCCGTAGCAACATGATGCAATTCAATTTCTCCCTTAGCTACATGATTTCTAATGAAGTGATGTCTTATGTCTATACGCTTGGTTCTTGAATGTTGAATAGGAATATTTGAAATGTATATGACACTAATATTATCACAAAAAATCAAAATTATGCCAATAAAAAAATCCCAAGTCAATTATTTATTATTTTAACCAAAAAACTTATACCACACAAATACTTATGATAATGTATTATGCTTTAGTAGTACATATGACTATTGAATTTTGATTCCTACTAGACCAAGAAACTAAAGAATTTTCTATGAATTGATAAGTTCTTGATGTACTTTTCTGATCAACCCTATATCCTGAAAAATCTTAATCAGAATACCCTATAATTTCAAAAGAAGAGTTGTACTTAGAATACTAAATTTCTAAGTTTTGAGTTCTCAAAAGATATCTCAGAAGTCTTTTAACTGCAATCAAATGTGATTCATTTGGATCATATTAAAATCTAGTACATAAATAAATATTAAATATTATATCTTGTCTACTAGCAGTCAAGTAAAAAAATGATCCAATTATTCCTTTAAATTATTTTTATCAAAAGATTTTTCCATATGGTCATTATCTAACTACATTGATGAACTCATTGGTGTAGCCACTAGTTTAGCATTATCTATTTTATATTTCTTGAGGATATCTTTGTTATTCTTTGACTGACGAAAAAAAGTTTCTTTCTCAATTTTCTTTATGCTAAAACTATTAAAATAACTCAAATCTCTCATCAAACTCATCTCAAATTCACTAGTCATTGTTTTTGAAAAACTATCACAAGGATTTTTATTTATAGATCCAAATAAGATATCATCAATATATATATTTAAACATTGAGTATGTCATCTCCTATCCTTCTAAAAAAGAGAGTGGTGTCCATACTTTTTTTCACAAATGATTTCTATAATAGGGAAGTGCTTAACCTCTCATACCAAGCCCTAGGTGCCAGTTTCAGTCCATATAATCCCTTTTTTTAATTTAAACACATTATTAGGAAATTTAGAATTTTCAAACCCTTGAGGTTCCTCAACATAAATATCCTCTTGTATCACCCCATTAAGAAAGGCACTCTGAACTTCCATTTGATATAATTTAAAACCTTTAGAATAGGCAAAGGATAACAAAACTCTAATTGATTCAAGTCTAGCTACAGGGGCAAAGGTTTCTTCAAAATCAATCCCTTATATTTGATTATGCTTGTTGGCCAATAATCTTTCCTTATTTCAAATCACAACTTTTGAGTCATTCATTTTATTTTTGAACACCCACTTAGTTCCAATAACATTTTGATTCTTAAGCCTTTCAATCAATTCCCAAATATCATTTCTTATAAATTATTTCAATTATTCTTGCATGGCCAAAATCCAAAATTCATCCAAAAGTGCTTTACTTATATAAAGGAATAATGGTTCACTTCTTTGCTAAGTCCATGCCTAGTCCAAACACCCTTACTAGGTTCACCTAAAATCAATTCCTTAGGGTGATTCTTAGAAAATCTCCATTCTCTAGGCAAAGGGTTTTCTAATCCAACATTTACTTCCAAATTTGTCTTTTCAATTCCTTAGAAGACATTTTTAATATGAACATATTCCAACCTTGGCTCTTCCAAAATACTATTCATCAAACACAACATGTGTGGATTCCTCAACTATCAAAGTTCTCTTGTTAAAAAACTCTAAAAGATTTTCCAACACTAGAATATCTAAAAAAAATTCCTTCATCATATTTTGGTTTAAATTTTCCTAAAGGAGTTCTACCATTATTGTGAATGAACATCTTGCATCCAAAAATATTCAAATATGAAAGATTTGGTGTTCTACCCTTAAGAAGTTCATAGGATATCTAATTCAATTTTTATTTAATATTCACCCTATTAAGAAAAGAAAAAGCTGTGCTAACCACTTCAACCCTAAAATATTTTGGAGGTGAGTATTCTGCCAACATGGTTCTAATGGTTTCAATTAATATTAGGTTCTTTCTTTCTACTATCCCATTCTGCTGAGGCGTCCTAAGTGCTGAGAAATTATGATCA